>JAZHYW010041022.1:0-241668 GCA_037355805.1 Ixodes ricinus | reverse complement strand
TATACACAACCCTGACTGTGCATGCGACGTATTTGAAACGATTTTTGATTTCACACACAACGTGTTTACTTCTTGCTTTCTCCATTGCAGCACACAATCGAGTCAACTTAGACGGGGCCGAGAAGACTATAGAAATCTAATATTTATCCGACACCTTCTTAATCCCATGGGAAAGGTTATGAAGATGATGTGTTAACACTGGTAGGGATGTAGGTTTCCGCCTAGCGTTGTCAGAAGTACCAAGCCTTCATCTGAAGACAGTTAAAGGCGATTCTGCTACCCCTACTATCACATCTTTGGGGAAACCCGTTGATATCGGCCTGTTGATCTGAATCATAAAGCTACTTGAACTTTTATGAAAACAATATTTGCTTAAAAAAACTCTCAGGCATTATTTGGCAATTCCTCTATTTACAATATTTGAGGCCGTGGAATCATAGCTAAAAAGAGACTTCTTTGTCATTGGATCGTAAAACCAGCATATGTGATACTGTTCCTGCTGCAAGTTTAGGTCCAGAAAGTGCAAAGCGTTTTTATGTGGAAATTAAACGTAAACTTTAGACCTAAAGAGCACCCTCTATAAATGTAGAATAAATGGGAAAGCTTGTCTACACTTTTTTCGCCCTGCTCAGAAATAAATATTAGCAGATATTTATCCACATACTGTAAACGACTTAATTTTCGCGAATCGGGCCAGAGCTGAAAATTTGAAATTATTCGCGGGTTCTAATTTTCGCGAATCGAGTGTAGCTTCCGTAACGTTCACATATTGCCCGAATTGTTCGCGGGACGTATTTTTCGCGTTTGTAGGCGATTCGCGAAATGCGCGAAAATTAGGTCCTCGCGAAAATTTAGTCGTTTACAGTATCTTAAAATTTTTAAAAAAACCTGCACGTTCGGCCTTTTTGCAATTGGACAATCACATCTAGCGAGGTACATGTCATTTGACACAGGAGCAGCGCTAGACCCAATACATATTCAAGATTTTTGCAGAAACGTGTTTTATTATTTAATGACTCGGGGTTGAAACTGCTAGTATATCAGCAATAAGAACCCTGGTATTTGTAACATGTTTTCGCTTGATGTGGGGGATTTTTTCTGTTATATTCCACATGAGGGACTCCTTCAGGTGATCCAGCAATGTATTGACTTGAATGGCTCGGTGGCCTTCCAGAACTTGACTGGCATTTCAGTGCAGAATTTTTAGATCTCCACTTTTATTTGAATTCAAAATATTATCACCTTAGAGCGCAACTTGTTTGTACGAAAACCTGAAATATGTATTCGGTCTAGCGCTGCTTTCGTGTTAGGTGACATCTACCTTGCTGGATGTGATTGTTCCATCGCAGAAAGGCTGAACGGATAGGTTTTGAAAATGTTCAAATATGTGGATGATTATCTAGTTATATTTATTTCTAAGCAGGACGAGAATTGTAAACATGGCTTCCCACCTACTGGACATTTATAGAGGGTGCTTTGTAGGTCTCAAGTTTACGTATGAACTTCCACGTGCAAACGCCTTGCAATTTTTGGACCTAAACTTGTACCTAGAACAGAATCGCGTATGCTTGGCTTACGAACAGGGGACAAAAAAGTATCGTCTTAGCCATGATTCCACGCATTCGAGATTTGTAAAGAGATGACTTACCAAATCATGCCTGATAGCTTCTTTAACGAAGTCTTGTTTTCATAAAAGTTGCAATAGCTCTATGATTCAGGTCAACAGACTGATTTCAGCGGGTTTCCCTAAGGATGTGATAGTACGGTTAGCTGAATCGCTTTTAATTGTCTTCAGACAAACGCTTGGTACTTCTGACAGCTTTAGGTGGAAACCTACATCCCGACCAACTGTAATACCTTTCTCCATAACTTTTCACATAGGATTAAGTTAGTGGCGGATAAATATAAGGTTCCTGTAGTCTTCTCGGTCCCATCTAAGTTGTCTCGATTGTGAGCTGCGATTAAGAAAGCAAGAAATAAACGTGTGGTGTGTGAATTCAAACATCGTCTCAAATACGTCGCCTGCACAGTCGCAGTTGTGCGCAAAATCCCATTGTCTTGAGGTAAGGTATACATAGGGTAGGCATGTTGGTGCATAAATGTTCGAGTCGAGCTAGGGAGCAGACAGCTCGGGTGCAGCGCTCAGGGAATTGCAGCTGGGCTGTGAAAGGGGGGGGGGGTTGCGGGCTTGCATTTTATTGCGCCGCGGCGTAACACCTCCTGGATAACAAAGCCGTGGCGCTGAATGAGATGAGGTCATCAGAGAAGGCCAACGCTGGGCCCAGATTGGACACGACGATTATGTCAACGTACTGCTTAAAGTTCAGACTTGACTTGGAGCCGAGCGCTGACGTGGCACTTGTTTCCAATCTGTGTCCAGCATTGGCCTTCTCTGATGACGCGATCTCATTCAGCACTAAGCCTTTGTTATCTATGGGTGTTGCGCGGCGCCTTCTCCTCCCTGGATCCGCGCCAGCTGTGCGCTTGACTTCGACGAAAACCTAACGACTCGTTTTGACGAAAGCACGGCGGTGTCTTTCAGTTTGTCAGCTACCGGGAGAGAAGGCGAAGGAGGGGGACAGGTTGACGCGTGGTGACGTCAGTGCTTCGGACCAATAGGAGCGTCGTACGTGTCGCTCTCACCCCATTCTTCTCCTCTCTCCCGTAGCTGACAAGCGAAAGACACTGCCGGGTTTTCGTCAAAACGAGCGTTCTAATGCTAAAGCAAAAGCTTGAATTTATTAGTCCTAGGTGTAACTAGATGAATTTCGAGTGGGTGATCTGTGCGAGAGGAGATATTGAAAGCCGACAGGACGGTTTGCGACTTTCATTTAATGAAATTAGTCACGCATTTTGGTGTAGGTGTGCAATACGTGATATGTTTCTTCGGTGTTTTAAAAGAGGGAGGTTTTGTTCAGCTTTCAAGGCGGTGATACCGGTGGTATACATATAATTACGTAGAATGAAGCGAGTTACCCGGTTTTGAACCGCTTCCAATTTTTTCTCGGTGGTTCCAGACCAGTGAAGCGTATTCAAGCTGAGGACGGATGAGAGTATTATATGCGATGAGTATAGATTGCGAAGTGGCCTGATAAAGATGACCTTTTTAAAGATCCTAAACTTCGGTTAGCTTTCGCACAGAGGTGGCTGATGTGAGGTTCCCATAATAAGTTAATATTAAAGTTGATGCCGAGATATTTGTATGTTGTATAGCTCCAATAATATGCTAGAAGGTGGATAATTAAACTGGGTAGCACTTTTCTCTCTAGTGAAGTTAAGGAAGTTTTGTTTCGTTAACGTCGATTTACATCCGCTAATCCCGACACCACAATACAATATGAAACAAATGAGTTCGCAAAAGGGTGGGATCGGTCACGTTTGGTATTTTTGGATAAATCACACAGTGATCGGCATATAACCTAATAGTTGAGTTAAGAAGATCCGGCAGGTCATTCATGTATATTAAATATAGTAGCGGGCCTAGCACAGATTTCTGCGGTACTGCTGATTTAACACTTTTCTTTGAAAAGAAAATGTTATCTATTGTAACAATATGACTTTGATTTGAGAGAAAGTTAGTTATCCAATTTATAATCGAGGCTTCTATTTGAAGGGCGTCGAGTTTTTGGAATGAGACGGCTATGCGGGACTTTGTCGAAAGCTTTTTTTCTAAATTGATAAAAAGAGCATGAGTCGCATTTTTAAGATATAGGTTTTGGTGGATATTGGTTACAAATTCAAACAGCTGAGATTCCCAGGAGGGGGGGGACCGCCGGAAACAGTTCTGGTTAGTGAAAAGTAAATTGTTGGCACATAAATATTTTATTACAGTAGAATACATATTATGTTCCATCATTATGCTTGACACTGACGTTAAGGAACTAGGCCTGTAACTAGAAGGGTCGTCCTTTTGACCCACCTTTAAAAACCGGGACAACCAAAGCCGTTTTCCAATCAGCCGGTGCAACACCGGAATCAAAAGATTCTTAGAGGATGCGGGGTATTAGTGCGCTGGATGTTTCACTAGTATTTTTTAGCAGTTTTTATGTTATTATATCAGGACCAGGAGCCGAATTTAATGGTAAGTTTGATATTAGTTCGACCGAAATACCGTCTGCCGTTATACTTATCTGTTCCATTTGGGTAGTTATTAAGTATTCTGGACAGTGACGAGGTAACGGAAATATATTTTGAGCGAAAACTTCACAAAATAACTAAACAAAAGAGCGTGCAAATCTCGTCGGTCAGTAAACACTTCCCAGCGGCACCAGTCAAGCTGATTGAATCCTTTATCTGTTTAGGGATTAAGAGTGGACCAAAACTTTATTGGGTTTTTGGCATGTTATAAAGTTCAAAATAAAAAAGTTATTTTTAGCGTTTGTTTTATTTCATATTTGCAAATTGACTTACACTTAATGTATTCTGACTAGAAACATCAATTAGATTTGAAAGAACTTGTTGTTGCTGTTATTGTTGTGTTTGTTGTTGTTGTCGTTGTCGTTGTCGTTGTCGTTGTCGTTGTTGTTGTTGTTGTTGTTGTTGTTGTTGTTGTTGTTGTTGTTGTTGTTGTTGTTGTTGTTGTTGTTGTTGTTGTTGTCGTTGTCGTTGTTGTTGTTGTTGTTGTTGTTGTTGTTTTAACCTTACGTAAACGGTCGTAGTACCCTTTGAGAGCGCGTGGAAATGTTTACGAAATCGCAGCACCGTAAGAGAAAGTCACTACTCATCGAACGCAAATCTCGCGGCGTGATCAAAGAACACGCCTTTACACTCCCAACTGCTGCGTCTCATGTCTGTGCAGAGGCGCAGCACTTCGATGATGTTGATGTCCGGCAACGTCGGAAAGAACGAGGTGCCCTAGAACAGTACCACGTATAAGGAGAGGCCTGCGCATGGCACCATCGTTTGTCAATCCCTGACCCGCCCCAAGCGGCAAAGACGCTGAAGTTCTACGGGAGAACGACGCAAAGCGGCAGACCCGTGCGTCTGGCGTCGCCGCGCTTTAGCGTCACGCTCGGTGTGAGACCCTGAAAAACGCGCCAACGGTGACTTTGACGAGACCTAGGCAAAACTGTCTATAGTGATCACTTTTTTTTTGGGGGGGGGGGGGAGGGGGGGGCAGACGCAAGCCTTGTTTTTAAGGGTGATATTGGCTGCAGTCACTGGCAGATATGAGAAAGGCAGGAAGGTATTTCATTTGTCTCGCCTCCAGCACGAACCCCCTACATTCGATAACACTTCGGCGTCAGGGGTCCGATGTTTGTGAATGCGAGACCGAAAGCGTTCTCGGCTGCTGATTGGACGTGGCGCCACAGCTCGCGCGTAATCAACCAACGAGACAGTTTGAACTCGTTTTGTGATTTCAATAGCGGGCGAAAATAATGGTGGGGACGTCTTACCAATGTTCCGAAAGTGAGAAGGTCCGCGGCCTCCGATGTGCTTGTAATAATTAATGCACTCCTCTTATCTACCAGTCAATTTCAACTTGTGTACGGCAGCAAAACAATTTAAGGTTTGCAAAAAAAATGCGAATTGGTATTGGCTTACAACGTGAAATAGCAAACAAGAATTTTGGCCCGTGTCTGATCTCTCTCCGACGTGGAGCTCGGTTTTTGTGCAGAGTGCAAGTTCGTCTGCTTCTTTTTCCAAAGGTTGTCATGACGTCAGAACGCCGAGCTCTGATTGGCTCGGAGTGGAGGTTATGTGGGTAGACCTCAAAGCAAGCTGCCTTGACGTCTACCCTATCCTTCAATCGGAGCCAATCAGAGCTCGGCGTTCTGACGTCACCACAGCCCTGGAAAAGAAGCAGACAAACTTGCACTCCGCATATCAGACGATCAACTTTTTAGGTCTCCAGACTACGCACGGTGTTATCTAGTTTAATTTCCGTCTGCCACTGGCGCTTCCAATCAGAAAAGCCGTATTCTTCGCTGGCGTTAGCAGTCAAATTGTCTACTAACACCATCTTCTCTTGAGCTACGCGAGAGGGAGGTTAGATCTCGCACTAACCAAAGTCCGACCTTGGAGGCAGGCAACGACGGGCCCGTGCTGAAAATCGGGCATTCGAAAGAGACGCCCATACTGTCCTCATCCCGTCAGTGACCACGGCAGGACATTAAGTGCTACTAAATGATAAGAGACCGAAACCAAGGTCACACGTTATTCGCGACGTTATTCGCGGCCACGACTCAGCATTATATTCAGGGCGTGGAGAAAGAGCAAAGCGGGAGACACATTTGCGCAAAACTGCTGCGTCTCGACAACCGTCCGCGTACTTTTTTCTTGGTTATGCACGATTCAAGAGGGCGCCTGGCCGCCGCCATATCTCGCTCGTGTGGACAGGCCCGTGCCGTGACAAGACTGCAGAAGCTAGCATCGTGCCCACGCTGCACGTGCATGCACCTATACGCCACATCACCACCGCATTCCAAAGACGACGTCGCGCGGTGTCCATGGAGCGCAGGGGTGGCCAAGCTGCGGCTCTTCCTATGTTACAGTGCGGCTTCCCAACCCCCCCCCTCCCCCGCCTCCCTGCCGGTCACACGAGCACGTCCCCAAAAAGAGAAATGGAACGCGTTTTAAATCGAAAGGCAGGTTGCGATTTGCTAGTCCTGTGCTACTGCCTTACGTACAGTTGGACTGCTTTTGACTCGGACAGACTGAAAGTAGTTCGAGTTTCGTTTATTGCTATAAACAAAAACGTTTCTTCAACATCACAGTGCACATCACAGCACACGCTGTCACCTACACATCCTGCCTGGTTCGGTCAGAAATCAC
Organism: Ixodes ricinus; assembly: GCA_037355805.1. Classification (NCBI taxonomy): domain Eukaryota; kingdom Metazoa; phylum Arthropoda; class Arachnida; order Ixodida; family Ixodidae; genus Ixodes; species Ixodes ricinus. The sequence goes on along the minus strand of JAZHYW010041022.1, from coordinate 234,894 downwards.
TTCAAACTGAAGAACGAATGCGACGAAACGCACTATATGTCTCCGCCGCCATTGCGAAACGACTGGAAAATAAAGATGTCAGGCGGCCGTGCCCAGAGCGTGACGTCACAGAAAGAACAGAGAGGCCTTAGAGTCTAGTTGTTGTTGATCTTCATGACGCACAATTAAAACACGCTGCAAAACTTGACAGCTACTTGCCTTTCGAAGCGAAATGGCGGGAACATACCTGGACACACTTCATGCGAGCCGAACGCCCGATTGCCTCCAGCCAAGTGGCTCGCAAATTCCTATCTGTGTACGTATCTTCTCGGTACAGAAACCATGGTTGCAATCACGACAAGCGCACAACTCAGAGAGCAGCGGGGCCGCTTTTACGGGAACCAACACCTTTATTTAGCTTCAACACGCGCAAAGGAACAAATAGAGCCGGATCGAGTAACATAGCTCACGTGGGACGCTAGGCTCAGTCCCGCTACGAAAACGAGCGCCCGCACAGTGCCTCCGGAGGCGCGTATACTTGGGACAGCTGTTTGCTGTAAACTAGGTCCTTGAACAGATCTTCCTATAAACACCTCGGTGAAGGCAGAACGACTCGCACTCATAAAAATAAACGAGCTCAACTAGCTACGCTCGTTGTGCACGCCGTAAACGCCGGCAGTCATATTTGTTATGATCTAAAACCGAAGAGGAAAAGGCGGTCTCGGGATATTTTTGAAAACAATAATGACTTTATCGAGATTATTTGTTTTACATACATAAACATATTGTCGATAAAAATACTATTGTGGCACGAAGAAACAATTTTACAACGAACATCTGACACGTCAGTCATCTCTGCAACCAATGAGAGCCTAGAAAGGGTGCTTATCTAGCGAAGCACCTTTTGATATGGGCAGGGCCTGAAACGAGGCTACCCTCACCTAAATTGCCTCTAACGGCGTAAACATTGTTCCAATTTATTTATTTTTTCGTGGAAACATTTACATAACATGCGTGTCCCATTTAAGCTTTTTCAATTTTTTTTAAGTCTTTTTAAGAATGTTTGTGGAAATAAATCAATTTTTCTACAAAATCATAAAGGGCCACTTCGTCCATTACGGAACGTTTTTTTACGAAGATCAAAACACCCACCCAAACACACGTGTTCGATTTTTAAAAAAAACACCAAGAAGTTTATGATTTGCCAAGCCCTGCAATTCTTACGTTGTCAATACAATATAAAAAAAAACTCGACATCGCAATCATGTTTAGCCTTTTCTTTTTCTTATAAAAGCGCAACCGAACATCGCGTCACTCCCCCTTCCTCTGAGATTGACCTCAAAACAAAATGGAGGCGGGTCGCGATCTCTAGTCGCGTTTCTATAACAGAAGAAAAGGGCCTCGCATATGTCGATAAATTTTGAGTTTCTGCGGCGTTCAGGGTATACGTTGGTTGAGTCTGCTCCCTAAAAGAGAATCTCGAAATTCATTTGGGTGCCCGTTTTAATAAAAATTGCATATTATAAATGCGCCAACTAGTTCAAACTGCGCCTCTTAAGATAACCCCTGCCGATCCCGGAAAGACGGTCCAGTTTCTTTTCGCGTCACCCGGAACAGAAGAAAAACACAATCGTCACCGGCGTTCCCACCCACTGCGTACTGAGCGTGGCTGCAGCTCCAAAAGTCAACGTCTTGAGCATACATGTACGTAACGCGTTACAAGTAACGAGTTACTTGTACCTAGTTACTATTTTCGGTAACGAGTAACGTATTTAGTTACTTTTTTGGAAAAGGAACGAGTAACGGTATTTAGTTACTTTGAAGGCAGGGTAACGAGTAACGGTATCTCGTTACTTTTGAGGAGTAACGTGTACAACACCGCTTAAACGGCCTTGTTTTTATTCTAGGCTGAGTTTGCGTCTATTGTGACAAAGGCAGATGAGCAACCCGAAAAAACACTAAACAGTATGACAGTACAGCAACGGATATCGCTGAACACGTCAGTCGAACAGTTCGACTGACGTATCCAGCGATATAAGTTGCTGTACTGAACTCTACAGCTGGGAATGTACTTCACCCAGCGAGCACAATAAGGTTCGTTGGTTTAAACTTCTAGAAACGGGTATGGACCGAATGTAAACCCGGAGGTTGCAAACACGGGAAGGCACATAACCCTTTACCCGCTGTCATCAATGAAGGCGCAGTTTTCGAAGACTGACCAGCTCTTCCTGAAGCACAACACTGCCGTTCCTTCGAGCGCGTCGGTAGAACGACTCTTCAGCGTCGCCGGAGATGTATTTTTAGGGAAGCGGGGAAACATAACTGATGAAAACTTCGACAGGCAGCTGCTGCTTAAGGGCAACGACTACTAAAAGAAAACAATAAACCATGAAACGAAAACAGTTCTGTATTTGGTCGTCAAAGTAACGTGGAAAGTAACTCGTTACTTTTGAGGTAACTCACGCGTTACTTTTGAAAATCGGTAACGAGTAACGTATTTAGTTACTTCTTGAGCGAGTAACGAGTAACGGTATTTAGTTACTTTTTTGGGGTAACGTGTACATGTCTGGTCTTGAGATAGCGAAACAATCGGCGCCGCATACGACTCTCGAACACGCGAGGAGCCTGAAATACCAGGAAAGAGTCGACAACTCGGTTCGATTAAACGAAGACAAAACAACGGGATATACGCTAAAGGCCGGCTCTCACATGCAGCGAACCGCTGCTCACGTGTCGTCAGCTCCTTATCGTCTGCCATGAGCAACGGTTTTGATGGCCCGATACAAAGCTGGTGAACGCTCCCCTCATGCACGCGCATAGCCCAAGGTCAGCGCTATGCTTGTGGCGCTCCGCTGCATGTGTGAACAAACAGGCCCTTATTGTCTAGGGGCATTCGTGGAATATTTTATCTCGCAGAACACTGCCAAAATTCCTATACGATCCCCCGAGACAACGACAGAAAATGCGCTTATTGTCTGTGGACATTCGACAAATTTTTCACCTCAAAGAACACCGCAAAGAATGTGTTTCGATTAACTGATAAAGCGGCAGAAAACAACACTCCCCCCCCCCCCTTATTTTTGACCCGACACCCTATCGAAGATTAGTCCTGTTTGCTTCCGATAATTTGCTTCTGATAACAAGCGGAATATATTGACTTAGAGTCTGGAAAACAGTTCGACGAACTGAGACCTCAAAGAAGCTACAGCCCCTTGAGAAGAAGCGGTTCGAGGGAACGAGCAAGTCGCCATGGAGTCGCTGTCTTTCTGGTCCTACTTCAAGGCCTCGGCGTGGACCTTCGCGCTGGCACTGGCCACTTACAGCATATTTCGGCTGATCAGGTCAGTTTCCGTAAACCACAAGAGGATCATGTACGCCATTTCACACTGACATTTGAATCGCAATTGCCAAGCGGCATCCGCTGGTTTCCATCATCAAATACGCGTGAATGCTCCCGTTGACTTTGTGCGCTTGCTATTATCACCGACTAAAGCAATCACGCGCAGTAAATGCGCCACAATCCTGCAAATATTTTTCTTTTCTTTTTTTTTTTCGCGCCTGATTGCTTTAGCAGATGATAGCAAACGCACAAAGACAACGAGCGGCATGACGACGCACTCTTGGCGCTGCTTGATCGTCTGCGTTCAATCTAACGTCGGCTGAAGTCGGAGAATTTTGTTTTCTTTTTCTTTTTTTTTTAGGTATGTTTTTCTCGCGTCTATCGATAGGTTCGGGTCAAATGCTCGTGATATTCATATTTACGGGACACAAATACGCTAGAATTCACCCATAACTCTTTTTTGTGTGTGTTAAGAATTTATTCAGGTTTATTTTTTAAGGTGAAACAGAGTATAGTCACTCTATTGTCACTGACAAGTCAACCCCTCCCCCGATTCCTGTGTTAGTAACCCAATACGCTGTAAGAAATCTGAAGCTTCCAAAGGGCGTTTTCACATGACGTCAGTCTACCATTTTGTTGTTTGAGTGAGTGAGAGAAATGTTATGTTTATCAGAAAAAAAAAGAAAACAGAGGCGTGATGAGACTTACGAACTTTTGTATATATACTTATAATTTGCGGGTGTCGTACGAATCTTCGTAATACTCTGATTTAGCACGCGCCAGACAGCTCATGACAACAAAATGGCGGACGAAATTGCGTCGGTCAAAACGCCCCATATCTTTCATGCAAAGCATATGGGAGGGACGATCGCTCCCATCTACAGAGCGACGAGGCTGAAAAAGTTTAGACGTAAAAAGACAGTCTGCGCCGTGCCACAGCGCATGACGTAAGCAGGCAAAATGTCATGCTTAGCATCCAAACGCAGAATGTTTTTTTGTTGTTGTTGTTGTTTGTTTTTGTTTTTTTAAGGGGGTCTAAATATATTTTCACCCTCGTCATTTACACAACTTATTCCGTAAATTGCAACGATTCACTCTCTCGGGTGATTTACGCGAAAGTAGACACACAATACTCGTTTTCACCCCAAAGGGAAAAAAAGTAAGTTTTGCGCATTGTTCATACGCGGCGCTAAGTAGTTCTAACAAGTTTTGGATGTCGGAAAAAGAAGCGATGCTTTTGGCATTTCGAACGCATACGTCTTGATAAGATAACATATATCTAATCTAAAATGCACCTATTTATATATATATATAATCCCCTCATCTTGACGTATGCAAATAATCATCCGAATATCAACAACATACTGCGCAAACACCACAATATTTTATCACAGAGCGAACGCCTGAAAGAAACATTTCCCGCCGCACCTCGCGTAGTTTACCGACGCGGGTGGAATCTCAAGGACGTACTAGTCCAATCAAAAACCACCCTTCCCGAAAGCATGGGCTGCCGACCGTGCCAGAGACCTATAGGCGCAAAGTGTGCAAGCACATGTCAGAAACAACGTGCGCCAAAAGCACGCACTTAAACTTTACGTGGAACATAAAAGGCAGCTGTGACTGCAGCACTGCGAACGTTGTTTACCTGTTCGACTGCAATGTCTGTGGCAGGCAGCACTATGGACAAACGGATCTGGCTTTTAGGTTGCGCTTTCATAATCATAAAAGTCACGCCACTGCCCTTCCCGACCTTCCACTCTCAAAACACCTAAACCTGCCCGAGCACACCATCGAGAGCATTTCTGTTATCATTTTAGGATCCGGTTTTCGCACAACAATTGAAAGAGAACAAAAGGAAGCATATCTTATTCACAAGTCCAATACTTTAAATTAAGGCATAAATGAAAGCCCCGGGAGATTATTTAGTGCACAGCTAGCCCCTTGCTGATTACAGAACAATCTTCTCCTCCGTCTTTCCAACTCTTTCGAAACACGACTTTTACCTCGAAGCATTAAACATTTGTTGATAACGTCATTCGACAAAACCTGTAATACAAAGAAAAACTGTAACAATACTTAAAAAACAAGCTAGTTGGTGGTGATTCATGATAATAAAACCCGAGACTCAGGAACACAGAACGTTGTGTTGTGTTGCGTTGTGTTGCGTTGCGTTGTGTTGTGTTGTGTTCGTCCCCTTCTGTGTTCCTGGGTCTCGGGTTTTATTACCATCAGTACAAAGAAAACATTTTGGAAACGCCCTGAACGGCTCCTCCGTCAAGCAGGCATAGACTGAGTTTTCCTAAGACTTCTTGTTTCGCACAAACACTGCAATCTTCTGATAGCTAATCCTGAGAGATAGGGGATACAGATGTTTCGGGAGTCACGGTGATAAGCATTCCCTCCGGGACCTCCACGAAGTTTCCGACAAGGGGACTGCCCCCTCGCGGCCCTGAACAATTTTATCTGCCTGCGTTTGCGCTGTACTACCATTTTCAAACGGCGATCTCTGTTGTATTCTTGCTTAAACGTGTTCTCTCTCTCCCCTATCTTTTTCTTTCTTTTTTTTTTTTTTGATGAGGGGAGGGTGTGTTGTCAGATATATAAACCCTATCGAACTGTATATGTTTTACCTGATGAAGAGCGGTCCCGCTCGAAACGTCGTAATAAACTTTGTTGTAATAGTTTCCCAGCAGAACACTTCTTTTACTTATCACTCCTCCCGGCCCATCGCTTTAAAGTTATATATATGTTATATATATATATATATATATACACTCTCCATAAAGGGGGAATTGGTAATGTTCCGCCAGGAGCCAGACCTTTCTTTTTTTTTACTATGGTTATCTGAGATGAAAACGAGTGTAGCATCCTAAAGGTTGATTCACAGACTTGCGACCGCCTGCGACCGACTCAGACTCATGTTGTTTTTAAACCACCTACGGTCGCCATCGCTGCTCGTCGTAAACAGTCACGAGCTGCTTGAAAAATTCTGGTTCTGTCGGGGTCAGTCGTAGTAGTACGTCGCGTGTCTGCCGACGTGTATCGCTACTGTTGCTCCTGATCACGAATAAATATGTTTTCTTGCTTCGCAGTTGGCGCAAGAAGACGTTCTCGTACTTCAAAGAGATTGGGATTCCCGGCCCGGAGCCAATCTACTCTGGGAACTTGGTAGGATACCACGGAAAGGTAAAGCACTCGTCGCATTAAGAAAAAAAAAACTTGTTTTTTTGTTAAGTAATGTGCATGGTCCACATCCACCGCCTCTGCAGTGACGCCGCAAGATTGTAGCCGGCGACAGCATAGCACTTCTATCATGTGATCAAGCGGAAATAAAGAAAGGTTCTTCTTTTTTAACTTTTTTACCGTTGGGTACGTTAGAACAAGATGATGTACAGTCGAAGCTCAAATTCTCCGCCGTAGTACACATAACGCCACGCTCCAAAGGTCAAAAACCTACCTTATATAAGATATATACTGCGTTAAAAGCGCCAATTACAGAACTGCCATTAGGGAAAAGTTATGACTGGGGATTTTAGTACTTCTATATGAGATAATATACTGCCAAAAAAAAAAATTACGTTAGCAGGCAAGCAATTGTGCAGAAATACAAAATAAAGCTCAGAATTCTAAAATTGAAAACATCTCATTTTCGCGTGAATACAATGTGCCGCCATATGCGATTTCCTCCATTTCCCATTGGCTAAACAAAGAAAAAAAAACGTAACTTTAATGCTTCATCGGTGTTTACATTATTATGACATCAGCAGCCTATGCATGTCACATGAACCAAAATTACATTAACATAAAGACTAAATATTTATCAGACTAGTTTTTACACTTTCTTCTTCAATTCGACAATTTTTCATGTATTTTGCTGTGAACGTCAACTAGAAACCCAAATGTTTGCATTCATTGTGCGGCATCACTATATACTGCTTTATCCTCGATTTCGTCTTCTAACCGCGAGCTCAACCTTCCTTTAACTTCAGGGTCTCGTGAATGCTCTGACCAGGTGGTGTGACAAATACGGCGATGTCTTCGGGTAGGCAACTTTTCAATTACGTCGAAAAGGCTTAGAGTGGTCGATCGACTTGAAACTAACATGGGAGCAATATTTCAGGTTCTACAATGGTGACGTCCCAACCATAGTGACCAAGGACGTAGATTTCCTGTCGTTCATCTTCATCAAGAACTTTCAAGACTTCACGAGCCGGGGGTGTGTATATTCTTAAAAACTTCTAGGTGATAGATCGTACATCCTGTCATGAGGTAGATGCAATTACAACTTACAACTGGAGACACAAAGTCACACAAACAAACGAGTCTATGCTTCGATGGGTAACACAAGAACTGAACTGAAGTTTCACTTGCCATTTAGTTAAAATAGAATTTTACTCATGTTTGATGTCGTCACTTATAAATTCAACCTCTGACCTGGACACCTTGCAAGCTTCTTTTTTTATAGAAGTATGCCCGACCAGAAGGAAAAGGCAACCAACTTATTCGTAAACTCATTCGTAATCCAAAAGCACATTGGTTTCAACTTCAAGCTTGTTTGCCTAAAGTCTACTAACCTGCTAAAGTCTGACCTAACAAGGTCTACTGACAAGCCAAACCTAATCCCCGCCGTAAATGCTACCACTTGTCAAGTGCTGAGCAATATGCGGTGCTTCTCTCCGTACCAAACCCAATTATGGTCAAGCAGATTGCACTAACTATAAAGTCGATCTGACGACGTCGTTTCATGTCCCTTTATACGCACTTGCTTCGGAACCTTAACAAAACAAAATTTGATACAATATATATTTCACTACACGTTTTAGGAATTGATTCGTACGTCTAAGCACCAACATTTCATCCATAGTTCGTGTTACCCAAGTCTGAGCTTAGTCAAAGACAAGAGCATATGGATGAAAACTCGACAAGCATAGGCCCACGCGCGCAATATGAACTGTCTCAGCGAAAGTTCAGAGATCCCAACTCTCTTCGCCGCTCTTCAAGGAAAAAAAACATTGGGTTGTGGGGATATTTACTCAGCGCGTAGTTGGTCAGCCGTTTGAGTCGCGACGATCGCTCGCTTGATGAGCAATTTAGCCAGTGCGGTGACAGCCGCTAGCCTGGGGTCTTTAACGTGCACCACGCAGTAGTGATCCACGAGCGCACGCCGGTACGATGCTCATCCAGATCAGAAACGGGCAAGAGGTGGGGCTCGAGCCCAGGATCCCTGAGTTCTGCAGCGCGAGCTTTCGCTCGACGCGCGTCGAGACTGGAGTGTGCACTTTAGCCCACTCGGCCACCAGATTCCCCTACGGAAACAGTGCGTTCTGATCACATGTGATTTTTGCTCTAAACATAGTCACGTACGAGCCGTATGAGTCACTCTTGATTGCTCGTTTGATGACGCAGATCACCATGCGGACTGACGAGGAGCATCCATTCCTTGGTCAAAGCCTCCTCCACGCTCAGAGGAATGCTTCCCTGGAAGCAGCACCCGAATGCATGCGTCTCGTACGCATTCACGTCCAACAAATTCAAGCAGGTATAGCGCATGTACTTTCAAGAGCGTTTTAGATATCGCGGTACAGTGTATAAAATGCGTTTTCGACTGGTCTGTATACCATCATATATCCCGCTCGGGCATCCAAATGGGTCCCGAAGTGACACCAAATGACGTCGCAAGAACCGGTGCGCATCATGTTCTCGGATGTCAACGATCCTGGCGGTCGGTTGTAGAAGCGCTGGCAAATCTGAGCACGAGCGACCGCGAGTGTCGTTGTCATCGTGGCTTCCCAACTCTTGGCAGTAGGTATGGAAGCTTCCGGGGACTGCCAAGCTGGTAGCAGCGACCAGCAGCAAAACAGGCGTCCGCGACATCCACCTCCGCTTCTGTACCACCGCGAGGTTCGCGGCAGGCGTGTGCATGCCGTCATCAGGCAGAAATCGAGAGACCGCATTTGTGGACGCAGTAAACCCACCAGCCGGAGAGAGCGTTCCGGGATATTGTCCCGGAACGCGTCTGCGACTCTTTCTTAACTACGTCCTAAAAAGCGGTCAATTGATTTCCACTCGAGATCCAGGCACCATATCGAACTCACCACATGACGGCCCGTTCTTCTCGTTGGCAGATGATTCCCTACATGTCCCAGGTGGCAGACATCTTCGTGGAAATACTCGGCGAAAAGGCGGACGAGGGCAAAGAGTACCCGATGCTCACTCTCTTCCAAGGCCTGACCATGGATTACGTCGGACGCGCCGCATTTGGCTTTGACTGCACATTCCAGCGGGATCTAAAGCATCCCTTCCTCAGGACGGCACAAAGTGTGCTCCCTGAGTCATGACAGGACCGTTCCATTTCCTGGCCCGTAAGATTTACAGTTGGAACTCTCGAAACATTGCTCCCCGAGATGTTGTTGTTTTCAACGTAAAGACTTGTGTATTTATTTATTGATTTGGGTTGCCTCGCAGCGCCGAAAGGGCATTATTGCGAGGACGGGGATCCTTATAAATTTTATTAAAGTTAAAAATATTGGGTGATTTCGCATGATCATGCACAAGTTTCAGTTGTAACGTAAATAAAAAGGAAAAAATCGAACATGAGAAAGCATAAATTAATACATAAATACTCAACGGATGATTGAAAAATCGTGCTGGAGGTCATGGGCACGATATCCATTCGTAGATCGTTCTATTCACTCGTCGTAAAAGGAAGAAAAGGGAATATTTGACAACTTTCGTTCTGCTTCGTATACCTTGAGACTTTCTTCTAAGGTGCCTGACAGCATTACCTTAATTTTAGGTGGGCGACAGATCCATAGGTATACTTGAAGCCCTGTTCTTCTTTTTACTACGTACAATGAATTATATATGAGGCTATGTCGAAAAAGACTGCTAGCACAAAAAAGCAACGCGAAAAATTCACCGCGACCTATGTCGCCAAAGTACAATAAGCGCAGAACAACTTATATTTTTTTTATCAATTCCCCCTGAATAAAGCGGGGAAATTGAATCGGTGTATAGGTCACCCGACATCAATTTCCCCTCAAAATTTAGCTGGGAAATGCACGAATGAACAAACAAATTTTGGGATTTGGGTTTCATTAAAACGAATTGCATGCTTTAAAACGCAACATGAAGGCGACGCCATCAACATCATGTGACGTCATAGAGCATGAGTCTATTCTACAACCCTACATAACACATTCTGAGTGCAAGAGTCTTTCTCTGGAATGGCCAAGAAAGGCTGAAAGTTGTAATTCCCAAGTAGAAACTACGTGTAAATCTGCGATCATTAGCGCGGCATCCATGCTATCGCGGCCTTGGTGTGCCAGGTCCGTTCACACACTTGCAGCCAAGTAAGACCGGCTGAGACAACCGGTTTTTATTCCCTCTTGCGAGGGCTTAGAACCTGTTCCGCAGCAGCGCATCCGGTCCTACGCCGTTGAAAGAGCCTTAAAAACCAGTCTTGTCTCAGTCGGTCCTACTCGGTTGCAAGCGTGTGAACGGGCGTAGAATGCTTTTCGGACCTATACTGCGTGTGAATGGGAGAGTAGACAAATGTTTTGCCGTTGGCTTGTTCTTTCAGAGAGTACGACCACCCTTCCATACCTTACGGCTCCTCTCCTTTGGCTGAATGAGAAGCTGGGCACATTTACCTACGATGTCTTCAACAAACAGACCATGAAGGTAGTCGAGCTCCGACAGAACCACCCCGAGGTGCGTACACCGTCTGCTCTCTTCACTCTGAGGGCCCGTTCACTCAAAAGCGTTTGCTTAGGCCCGAGCTTTTGCGATCTCTTACGGCGAAAGAACATACTGGCACGCGGCGCCATCCATGAGGTGACCCTGCAACGGCATTTCATTAGAGCAAACGTTTTGCGCTGTTTGCGAGATCAAATGTGGGTACTTTCTATAAGAAATTGTTTATAACATTGTCAAAAGTGTTTTCAAGCCAAGAAATAAAGAATGATGTGCAAAAAAGATAGAAAACTTACAGCCATAGAGTTATTATAATGTATGCTAGAGGTTCAACTGGAGCTATCTATGCGACTTCCGGGAGGCGAATTGAAGCAGACAACCTTTTGCGGTGCTCTTGTGCATTCCTGTGGAAAAACGCGCTTGCATTTTGTGTCTTCGACGGAAAATAACCTAGAAAACTTTTGTTATTTGGGTCGTAACGAGTAGTACGTACCTCTATTAACATTGTAAAAGTGTAATTGTTTTGTTAGCGCATTTTTTCTTTATCAGTGAACGATGTTTGGCTTCGCTACATTTCATGCCCAAATCTCTGTTTCACAGCAGGCGTGTTAAAACAAACGACGATTCTAAGCAAAACAACAATCGAAAGGAATATGAAGTGTTCAAAGATCACCAGCATTCCGGTGACGCTTATACATTGCTAATATGCCAGTCCTGTCACTATATGAAAATGACCCCGTCTTGCATTTTTACGAGCGCACTAAAACATTCAAAAGCGTAAAGGTACGTGGGTTATGAAAGGTGTCTCTTTTTATTATTTCCTATGCCGGGCAGCTTTTATAAGGCACTGCTCCTAAGACATTTCGAGCGTGCGGCTGATTTTTTGAACCTAGAACAACCATTTCTTCTCACATAGTAGAAAAAGAAATAATGTAGTGCCTTCTTATTAAAGATCAAACAATATTACGTGGCCTTCAATTCATTTGGATCGTCCATGCACAGGGAGCTACCGATCCAGTGTTACTGCATAGTTCTTGTCGCCTCTTTTTATTTTCCAGGTGTCCTTCTTTCGTTTGGCACGTATATCTCCCATGCTGAAAAGCGCCGACGTCGTGTTCGCGCTAACAGTGTCCGACAGTGCACATAAATACATGTACGAAGCCGTTTTAGCACCGTTTTTAATGCAATGAATTTTAAAGAAAAACGCCGCGACTGATCAATTATTTCGTCTGCCTGACTGAGAAATATTCTAAGCTACCTAGTACGTACCAATTATTCGTGATATTTGCTCTTCTAATCGAGCGCAGGGAGAAAATGCACTCACTTTTATCCCATAGAAATACATTACAGGAAGTAAATTTTCGACTGGATGCTGTCTGCTTCAATTTGAAACAGCAGACTAGTGCCAGTTGAACCTCTTGATGTACATTATAATTACTCTATGCATCCGGCAACTGCGCCTGTTCCAAGGCTACCCGATAGATAGCGCTCGTCGTAAGGGTTTTAAGGCACATGGTCGTAAGCGGTCGCAAGTGTGTGAACCAGCCATATACAGAATTCAGTACGTCAACTTTACCGCAAAGCATCTGGGATATCTAATCGCTGTAATCTACGGAGCGAGCTCGGCCAAGGACCAGGCTGATAAAATGACTTATTTTAGTTCTGATAATATGTTTCGACCTGAAAAAACAGTGTGCTATTTTCAACGAGGTAGAGGGGCTAGAGCGATAAACTGGTATCCCGTTCACCAGGCAAAAGAGACTCGCTTGGCTGCCGCCATGTTGTACAATTTTGAGCCCTAGACACGTGACCGTACCAAATCATGAGGCTTTTACGCAAAACTGAGACCGATAAGTGTAATGCGATCGCTGTAAAAAAAAAAAAAACATGATAAACATTTTTTTTTCAATACTGTTAGCTTCAGAGATTAAGTGTCTAGCTCCGATAAAAACCCAACATACAGAACCGCGGCTGACGGCATCTAGCGGAAGCATTGCGAAGCTGCCCGAGTTTTTGTCGTAAAAGCACATTTTGGATAAACGAAACATAACTTACCTCGTCGGTACGGTACTTTTTTGTTTTAAATCTAGGCGTAAAACTATAAGGTCAAGTGTCTAGTGGTCAAAAATGTGCAACATGGCGGCGGCCCATTGGGCTTTCAGCTGCACGTTTATCGTTGTAAGCCCCTCTACCTCGTTGGCACTTTTACACTAAGTGTGACGTTTCACTATGCTCCAAGTTTCAAGGCGCAGACTGCTTCTGCTGTCTCGTCATTCGCCGCCGTCCTTACAAAGGCTGTAACGATTGTCTCTCGCAAGTGCTTTTGTCGGAAAGCACTGGATTTCTTACTGCTTGATATGGTTGCGGAAGACAGGGATACCACGGAGCCTGGAACGCGTCACCGACTGGTGCGTTTAGCGTCCCATTTCGCCCACGGATCGAAAGTGGCTCCGAATTCGTGGCAACAAATGACATCACTGAAGCCGGTGTGCCGTGCTGTCGGATGTCGCAATCTTGACGGTTGGGCAGAGAAGTCCGTGTCAAAAAGGCTCGATGTACATTGAAGCACTTCTTATGAAGCCCTATCCATTAGATTCCGGCTTCACTTGGACAGGTGAATTTATTTGCCGTTTGGCTAGGCTTTTTGCGCGGCTTCAAAGCTGGGATGCCTCAGATCGCGGCTTCACTTCGCTCCATTGGGAGAGGGAATTTATCTGCCGTGTGGCGCGGCAGCTGATGACGTCGGCTCGCTCCATGGAACAGGTAATGCTTTCGCATTGAAAACTGAGCGAACGCGAGCGTCCCTGTCGTCGTGGCGTCCCACTCCCTGGCGGCTGAAGCTTCGGTGGACTGTCAAGCCGGGAAGCGACCTGCGGCAAACGGGCGTCGGCCATTTGCACCACCGTTGCTGTGACGCTGTTATGGTCGCGGCCGGCGACAGCGTCACACTTTTTTTACATCATTCAGCGGAAATCGGGAAGCCACTTTTAGGACTAGGTAAAGATGAAAAGTGGTCCGGAAGTGGCGACAAATGACGTCACAAAGGCCAGAGTGTCTCGCTGTCGGGTGTCGTGACCCTGGCGGTTGGTCGTAGAAGTTCCGGCCGGGGTTACCAGGTTGGGCAATATCTAACCCAATTAAGCTAATGCCTTTTAGAGCGCAGCTCTTAGGCGCCCGTTCCGGCTTGAGCGGCGTCGCCGTCGCCGTCGTCGTCGGCGTCGGCGTAACCGCGCGGTGCACGATGGGTAAATTTCCCCGCTAAATTTAGCGGAAAATTTTCCCCGCTAAATCTAGCGGAAAAATTTTCCCCGCTAAATTTAGCGGAAAATTTCCCCGCTAAATTTAGCGGAAAAATTTTCTCGCTAAATCTAGCGGAAAATTTTCCCCGCTAAATTTAGCGGAAAGCTTCTCCGCCCTCCACCCTCGAGGTCACGTGACCTTCAGGCCACGTGACCCCCTCCTCCTCCGAGGTCACGTGACCCCCCTGCCTTCCCCTCCTCCTCAAGAGCTGCGCTCTAATTCGGCGTTACAGGGAGTTGTAAACGGCTTTCATTTTTTTACAAGGCGATAATAAGATGCACGCCCCTCGCCAAGCACTACGTTTCTCTTTGCCAGCAGTAGTGAGTTCTAGCATTACGTATACGAACAAAAGCAAGCACTGGGCGTTAGCATTAGCCTTGCGTGTTCCCACTGCGTCTTAGACTGGCGAATGGCGACGACGCGCATGCGCAGCGTGAACACGCAACGCTAACACAAACGCTCAGCGCTTGCGTTTGTTCCAACGTTTGCAAGCAGCCGAACTTCCAGGGCCACTCTGGCCACCCCGGATGGAAAGCGCTTTGTTTGGGCGCCAGTTTGGAAACCGTGGGGACGCCTCAGCGGCCTCAGCAATGCTTGACTATAGGACAATCTACCCACAACAGCACCAAAATGGCGGCGCCCAGGGCAGTACTTGCAGACGCCTAGCAACTTTAAAACTCTTTCGTGTTTTGCGTGCCATTTGGTCTGCTCCTTGCGTACCTCGCGCGTTTGTGTATACGCGCTAATTTCGCCCATGTGCTTTTGTTTTTCCCCCGACCTCAGCCATAGCCTCCTCTATACTCACAAAGCCTGGCAGCTCGACGACGGAGCCATAGAGTGCCCGGTCGCAGATTGGGAGCGCAAGGATCTTGTAGCACAGAGTGTCAAAGAGCCATTTCTCGAAGAACCTGGACGTCAGCGCACAGCTTTTGCAGCGGCGAGGACCCGAAACACACTTGTTCGCTCGGGATAAGTGTGTTTCGGCGTCTCGCCGCAGCGGGACGCCAATCCACATGGCTCTCCTCTCATCCGTTGTCTGCCGCTCGACCTTTTCCATTTCGGCGGCCGCTTCTCGTGGCGATCTGCTAGGCTTTGTCAGCATATAGGATGCCATGCCAAGGCGCATTTTGAATCACCTGCTCGCCGTACAGTAGCCTTTTTTCGATAATGCAGGCTAAGAAACCAGACATGCTACAGACGATGTTGGACGTGGAGGCCGAAGAAGGACAGCTTCCCGAAGCACCTCAGCTCCTCGATGGTACGCTGACCTCTCCTTCACACTACATCGCACGGATCCGCAGACAAACTCGTATACACTCTCAAAAAATTCGGTGCGCGTGCTTCCCCCGCAAACCACTTGGGGGAGCCCATCGCTGCACGGAAAGGAGCTCGGCATATGACGAAACTGAAAATACGTTTAGACCGCAATTTCAAGTCCGAGTTGTGAGTCTGGGCATGATGTAAGCACGTGAAACGTCGTGCGTAAAGTCACAGGGCAGATCGGTATATTTGATATATATAATTTTAGCATTGTCCTTCGCCGAGCGCCCTCGGTAGATGGCAGCGATTGGCTCTCTCAAGTGCCTTCCGGGAAAGCAGACGCATCGGATTTCCTAGGGTGTGCGCCATATTTGATCTTTCTCGCATGAGTTGAACCGTGGTGGCGCCAGTGTGCAAATAGCCCCCAACCACTTTTGGTTGTGAACTAGACGGCAGGTTTTCGCAGCATTTGCCAAATCAAATATACACGATGTTTTCTGGAAATGACCACTTATAGCACTGTCAAACGTAATTCACACTCATGATAAAAAATAATGAGGAAAAATGAGTAAAAAATTAGGAAATATACGTGAACCGGAAGAGTGCCGGAGCTACCCAGCAGTTGGCGCCACTGAGTTTGTTGCCAAACAAAAAAGGAATCAGCAATGCTTGATGTTCTTTCGTCAGCCGATGCCAAACTGTACAAGAGAATGAGTCCCGAGGAAGTGGCCATCAACACAACGATCCTGTTCATCGCTGGGTGAGTGACTTCTAACCAAGCTTTACACTCGTCTCTTCTGTACTACCTATAATAACTGATAACCTAAAAAGCGCAAGGAATGGCTTTTTATGTTCACACTCCTTGTTCCGTGATTCGTTTTCGGTTGTCTAATCGCAATATTATCATCATCATCAGATTATGCTGTGTGGTCATGAACAGCAAAATTGCCAAGTGATTATGGTGCATAATGATAACGATAATGACATTTTCGGGACTGTGCCACGTCCTGCGTTTCTGAATAACTATAATTTATTATTATTATTAACATTATTATTATTAACATTATTATTATTATTATTATTATTATTATTATTATTATTATTATTATTATTATTATTTCGTGTATGTATCTGCGTATAGGTGCATCTTTTTTTTTCTATCGAAGACTCTTAGTTTATTGAAGCATATCTCAGGAGCCCATACTTTCAGAGTGCTATCAGCACTCTGAAACACCAAACATTACATTCGTGCGTAGCCGATTCTCTATTAAAATCGGTATGAAAAATCAATTACCTCGGAACCATTACTGACACCAGAGGGCACCATCGGACGAGGAGAAGGTAGAGAGGGTCCAACTGAAACCGTGAGGACCATTTGCAAATTCAATGGCGGATGCCTCCTCCGAGAGATTGGTCGTAAGTGCGCATGCGCTCTGGTCGTCAGGTGGCAAGGAGGAGAGCGGGCGGAAAGGCTGAGAAGTTTGCAGACGACACATTGGCCCCGACCGAGCAGTTGGAAACTCTCTCTAACACAGGCACTCTGGGAGAACGGTTTCTCCCCGTCCGACGGCACCATTTTGTGTCAGCAGCGATAGTTCTGAGATAATCGATCTTTGATGGAGATTTAAATAGAAAAATCGGCCACGCATGAATCTAGTGTTTGGTTTTGTTATTTAGATTTACCTATGATGCTCCCAAACAGCCTAAACGCACACAAAGTCAATAGCGATACAAAGAAAGTAAACAAACATGGTCACAACCTGTTGATCAATCTATCGCGTTAAGAGCCCACAGATTGAATTATGACCATAAATAGACTGTCGCATAAAGTGGTTAAGTGCCTCTGCAACAAAGTATATAGTTTTGTTTATTTGTTTATTTGTGTGTGTGTTCTTGTTGTTGTTGTTGTTGTTGTTGTTGCTGCTGCGTTGCTGTTGCTGTCGTTGCTGTTGTTGCTGCTGCTGTTGTTGTTGTTGTGTTGTTTTTTTGTGTTTGTTTAATTGTTTTTGTTTTTTTGGGGGGGGGGGGAGGCGGGGAGTGCAATGCCTTTTAGAGTGGAGTCGCAGCATAAAGCGCGGTACTTGAACTATCGGGAAGAATAAGGAACTGAATCAAACGTACCTTGGTCCAACTCCCCAGGTTCGAAACGACGGCCACTGGCTTGAGCTACCTGGCGTACACCCTGGCCAAGTACCAAGACGTGCAACAGAAAGTGCGGGACGAAGTGGAAGCCGTCGTGAAAAAATACGTGAGATCTTTCGACTGGCCTCCCGGTATAGTACATATATACTGGCGGAAGCCACTTTCATCGGATATACCGGGTCTTCATTTTTAATTCGAACAGATTTATTTAAAAGAATAAGTAAAAACTGCACTGATACGGTTTGTGCGGGTGAGTTATACGGCCAGGGATACATAATGTGGGTGGCTAATCGTTGCGATAAGTCGGCTAATTAATTAAAATTCGTTAATTAACCTTTTAATTAGTGGAAATAAACATATGGTTCCAATTGGAAACTTAGAGAGCGTCATCGAAAACCACTAAATCAACTCTTTTTTAGAACGACTTGAAGCTCGTGGGAAACTTGGAGGCGCGCCAAAGTCACCACTTGTGAAGCAGGCGCAAAGCTACAGTTGCGGAACGCGATAATGATCTAATCATCCGCGTTCCGCCATTGCTAGCTTTGCGGCTGCTTACAAGCGGTAACTTTGACGCGCCTCCAAGTTTCCACGAGCTCAAGTCGTTCCAAAAAACTGATTTAGTGGTTTTCGATGACGCTCTCTAAGTTTTCAATTGAGAGCCATATGTTTATTTCCACTAATTAAAAGGTTAATTAACGAATTTTAATTAATTAGCCGACTTATCGCGACGATTAGCCCCTACATAGTACACTGGCCGTATAACTCACCTGCGCAAACCGTATCAGTCTGCATCTTTACGGATTTTTTAAAAATAAATCTGTTCGAATTAAAATTGAACACCAATTTCCGCTCTTCTTCCTTCATTCTGCAGCGACGCGAGTCCCGAGTTTATTAACGGGGAATAACATTCAGGTTCGCTGTGACATTAGTAGTCTAGTTATTATTAAATGCGCTATCGTTTATTGCCCTGGTACATTATAGCCGTCTTTCGTTTAGACGGTCGTGGTTTGGTTTGGACTAGGCTGGGCTATAGACTGAACTGGACTGGACTGATTTCCTGAGCCGAGGCGCGGTGCGAGGTTCCGCCCTGCTCGTTCGTTCACTCGTTAAGTCTACCTTCCCTCTTACGTAAGAGGGAAGCTAGACTTCTGGATAGCTTCCGGAATGCCTTGAAAGTACCTCTAAACGAGAATATATGCGTTGCTCGCAGGGTGCTTTGGACTACACGGCTGTGACTCAAGGACTCAAGTACACTGCCAACGTCGTCGATGAGACGCTGCGACTTTTCCCCCCTGTGGTCACGTAAGTTTCAACAACATTCAACCCAATATAGAAAAAGGGTTTCGGTTAATCTTTGAGGCATGGAAGTTAACCTATACATTACAATAGTTTCGACAAAACAGATGTTCAGACAACTGGACCGACTCGCTTTGAAGCGAAATGGAAGAATCTATCTCATTTGCAAAGGGAAAACCATCAAACAAAAGCGTTCCTTATTAATCTCGTCGCACAAAATAACAACTCGTGGAAAGCCATATGTGGCCGTTCACTGAGCACTGGGATGCTTTCCAGTAAATTGGGTTCAATTATTCATTTGGCTGTCAGGTAGTGGTTTACTGTAGTCACTAATATTGAGAAGTACAACTACATACTGACGGCTAACGCAAGATTTTAATTTTAAACCATCATAACAGACTGTTACACAGTTGGCTGCCCGATCCATCAGAAATTGCCCAAGATTAGGCGCTGTAGCTTGGTCGTAAATATGGTTATTGGCGTGAACACACTCCGAATAATTGTATCTTATGATGCGCGAATCACTCCTGTCTCTCACACGTTGCAACCCTCGACGTCGTGTCCACACGAGTAAGTGCTAGCTAACCATTGGACGCGATTTCATTCCGCGAAGGTTCACGACCAGAGCGTCTGTAAACGACTTCGAGTACAACGGCATCAAGTACAAGGCAGGGACCAGCGTCATCGCACCCACCATTCAGGTGCACATGGATTCCCGGTACTGGCCAGAGCCGGAGAAGTTCGACCCTGACAGGTGAACACATTTCGGCTTCGTCTACCACTGTCATTGACAACATGGGGATTTTCACCGGCCGATGCAGCATTTTCATTCGGCAGAGGAGCGATAGTAAAATGATCGGGAGTCACCACTCTACGTTTCTAAAGCTTTGAATTATCTTATATGCACACACTGTTTGATGACCGATAAAACATCGCTTAGGCCAGCCAAATATGAATAGCTTACTTTACCAAATGAAACAAAAAAACGCGGGAAAAGAAAATGCCTCTTGAAGTTTGTGATGGGTCGGCTTGAACTTACAGAAACAGACGTAGAAAGTACTGAACAAGACAAAACAGCTGTTTTTGTCTTGTCCCGTCCTTCAAGCCGGCCCATCACTACTATGTACCAACTAGTTCAAGTAAAGCCTCTAATATTGAGGTTTCTAGCGCCTTTCTGGAGGCAAGATCACAAATGGAACCACTTTTATCCCTCATTACTGATGTAATGCAGCTAAGTAACAAATACTTTGTGTACTCCATATTTTTTTCGCCGCAAAACAAAAAAAAAAACTTTACATCGTCAAACTCTTACTTTACCATCCAAATGTAGCCAAATACACACACTCATTTTCCACCCAAATTATATATAAACATTAATAATATAGAATACGTGCTTAATACAAACAGAAAACAAATTAACTTATTTCAATTTCAGAAAATTTTGCGCTCTAATAGACATTATATCGATATTACAGTTAACTATTAAGTGGAGTGAGGAGTGTGTACTTTAGTGGTTCCATTGAATAATTATTATGGCAAGACGGTACAGTCCAATGTTCCGCCGAACGGTTGATGGTTACTACATAATTTTTCTAGCTCAGAAAGGTTTGCTAAGGTATACCCATTTAATTTCTAGCTCAACAAGAAACCTATAAATGTATACTTGTGTATATTGAAAACACGCAATAAATTATATTTTGTAAATAAGCTTTGGGCAATTGAACTGTATGACGCATTCTCAAAAAGGCAAACAAATTTATTTTGAAATAAATATTTTTTTCTATTTTTGAACAAGTGGTTGTACCCCATACTAGGTGGCAGTAATTTACGTGCGAAATTAATACGGTCTGATATACAAGTAACTTTACGTTCATAGGTAAAATATACTGTTTCGAAAGACGAGTTCAATGAACCTGGACATTCTAGAAAGTAAATAGTTCACGTGACTGTCCCAGGACATGCACTGTTTAAAAATGGCTGCAAGAGTTTTGAAATTCTCGATTATCTATATAATATATCAATTTAAAACAAGGCTCTTTGTAGTAAAAACTTTTTTTTATTATTCTTGGGCCGAAAGAGGTTAATTGCATTTGTTTCACTAGTATTGCTTTTAAACCCGCGGTCTCAAGTCCAATTTTCCAGCGCTCCTAATATCTATTTTGCACGATTAATTCGATCATCAGTTTTAGCTGAAAATGAAAGGCTCGTGCCATACGCATATATTACGAATGTAGCTCGTAAATCTATGTTACCAACGTCGTTATTATAAATGTTAAAATCAAAAGCCCAAAAATTCGCCCCTGCGGCAAACCAGAGACAATGGGCTTTGTTGTAGACGAATATCCATTTAAGTAAGCATAATATATAATTACGATTATCTAGATATGACTGAAGCAGCAGAAGTGCTATACCCCGAATACCGGAAAACTCAATTTTATTTTTATTAATAGGTTATGGTTTAAATAATCAAATGCCTTATTGAAATCAATGAATACGCCCTGCGCCACTTTTTTGCTTCTGTCAAAACTCCGTAAAATGTATATTATTTAATACATGCAATGCAAGTTTTGTAGAACGATTCTTCAATCCGATTGAGCATTATTGAGCATTTGATGCTTACTCAAAAAGTGAGTAAGCATAAAGTCACCGGTCTTCAAACCATAGGGCGTCCTATTCGCGACTCCAATTCACTATAGGTGGCGCCACTCGTTTTCCAAGATGGCCGGTTTAGTGAGGGTCGGAGGTGCGTGCCGCTGCTGAGCCTGTCTAGTTTGCTGGCTTCACTGAGCGACACAAATTATTTCTGGTAATACTAGGGAGCTAGGGTGTTATAAGCGCAGGTCACCTCGTTATCCTGAAAACAAAAACGGTATTTAGCGTAATATTTACGCCAGTACGCACATTTTAATTCTGGAGCGAAACCGAAACTTACCTTTATTTTGGATTTAATTTCTCGGTATCGGTCTTAATTTCAGATTCTTTCATAACTCAAAATGTGTCTCACACCCTAAATATTTAGTTAAAGAAGTTGTTCGCGGAAACGTTCGTCCCTTTAAAGACAGGGTCTTTCATACACGTTAGAGGTAACATATAATGCTGTAGTTGTTGAAAAATTCAGTGCGGATATTTGTGCGTTCTTGCTACCTTTTCTGGCTCACATAATTGTCATATGAAACAATGAACTGCGGGCCTTTCAATGGCTTTTGGGGTATTTAGAAGATTAATTGCTTTAATATCTTTCCCAGAACAAGAATGACAGAATGAAACCTTTCAGAAAAAACGGTAATGGTTAAATGGCGTATTTCTGTGATCGTAGCGTTAATTGGGGGCATACATTGCCGCGATTTGTATTAATAATAATATAAATATTAATATTGAGATATTTTGATACTCCATTTTCAAGCTCTAAAATAATTAGTTGCTTATATGATCTAATTTCAAACACGCGAACAAGTATGACAATCTAAAGTGTGCTAATTATCATCATTGGTGCCAATTGCAGCATTTTTAATTACCAAGTTATAAAATAAATAAAGTCTAAAATCAATGACAAAACCCTAGCTAATGTGAGAAATTCATGTAAAATTAGATTAATGAAAATGCTATTAAAGTAGCGACTTTTGACGATCGGCAAAACTTCCAAAGTCGCCGCCAATATCCTTCAGACCAAATCCCCCCCCCCCCGAGAAAAAAAATGGATTATCTTTTTAATTATTACTCTTTTTTTAACATTCATTTCCTTTCGTATTTGTTTGCCGTCGTTTTGCCATCCTCAGCCTTTCCAGTTCGAAGGAACGCCTACCTGCTTGCGCGTCTGCTCACTGCAGCACGTTTCGTTGGTGTTGGAAAACGGTGAAACAGTAGTGAGTTTTAGTATTGCGTGTACAAGCGAACGCAAGCGCTGTGTGTTTGCGTTAGCTTTGCATGTTCCACGCTGCGCATGCGCGGAACCCGAAATTGCGGTCTTGGATCGGAGCATGGCAACGATGCGCGCGCGAAACGTAAAGCAAGCCACCCTAACGCAAACGCACAGCGCTTGCGTTTGCTTCTATATGCGCAATACTCAAACTCTCTAATAAGGTACAATCCCATACCGG
This sequence comes from Ixodes ricinus, assembly GCA_037355805.1. Taxonomy (NCBI): domain Eukaryota; kingdom Metazoa; phylum Arthropoda; class Arachnida; order Ixodida; family Ixodidae; genus Ixodes; species Ixodes ricinus. The sequence continues at coordinate 211,785 of JAZHYW010041022.1, read as the reverse complement.
CTGTAGCACCACGTTGGGACAGTGAAGAGTGTAGTTTGCATTCGGAAACGACATTTAGCGAGCCATGATCGCGAGCAGTTCCGCCGTGCCCGCTGAGCAGGAGAATCGGGGGACCCTCACTAGAGCGCTTCCCGTTTCCGCCGCGGGAGGGCGAGCGGCGAGCTGGAGACGCGGAATAGGCTCCTTGCACTGACGTCACATCGCATACTTTTCCCCACCATGAAAAAGGAGGAGAGGGAAGTTGCTTTTGTAAGAATTTTGAGTGGCGGGTTAATCTTCTATAATCTTCTGGGAGAATACCGACGCCTGTGCAAATTCGGGAAGCACAAGGGTCCTGATAAGAGGGAGCTCCGTCTTCCCCTTTTCTCTGGAGGGCATCGAAAATGCACGCCTGCCGCGTGCAAGAAGCCTATAGGCTTCTTGCACATGACGTCATTTCCGATGCCCTCAGAGAAAAGGGGAGACGAGCTCCTCTTATCAGGACTCCTCTTGTGCTTCCCGGAACTACAGGCGTCGTGTTATTCTCCCGGAAGACCGTAGAAGATTAACCCGCCACTCAAAATTCTTGCAAGCTGGCTCTCTCCTCTTTATATGATGCTCAAATATGTCGATGTGACGTCAGTGCAAGGACCTATATGGTTTGCAGAGCGGTGGCTTCGCTGCGTTTCCATAAGAGTTAAGCCTTTTTCTTTTTTTATTTTTTTCCTCAGGTAAGTTCGCTCTTTGCGAATTTTATAGAAAGAAATGCACCACCTATGGCCAACGCTGTACAAAATCGGAACGCGATAGGTTAAGAAACCGATTTTGGCGGTCGATTTAAAGAACCTGGCCGCTAGTTAGGACACGAGGTATATCTGTATACCAGGTTTCCGAAAACATAATGATTAATCGCCACACTTTAATCGATGAAGTAAACGATTTATCGGTCTCGTTCATTTACATGCTTAATAATTTTTTTGAACTCCAAATTAATGTTTTCTCTTTGACTTTGATGAATATGTAATGAATGGCGCAATATAAAATTTTGATCATGAATCAACCTCGATAAGATACTCACTCTGACAGATTATTACTTCAGCTGCACAAGCGAAGAGGCTCGTTAATATTCTCCGGCAAGAGCCAGTGGCGTACGAACTTGTTTTTGAGTGTGGTGTGGGGGGGGGGTGCAACCAGACCCCCCCCCCCTTTCAGGGCCGAGGGGCGGTGCCCTTGGTGTCCAAACATTGGCATTGCAGGCCAGTGTTTGCCCTGCCCAGTGGCGGCTGTTTCAGGGGGGGGGGGGCAAAACACATGCCTTGCTCCGCCCCCCCCTCCGGTTAGTACGCCCATGGCAAGAGCAACCTTTTTTATCGCTCAGAATAGTCTCTGCTGCTCTAAACGAGCACTCGAACTGCGTTGAAGTGGCCGGGACATGTGAACCCTTCTGCACCCCTTGTCAGGAGTTACAAATCTTGCCCCTACAGTTCATTTTAGGCTAAAATTTGACTAGAGAGTTTGCCCTTCATGCAGGTGTATACTCGTCCACGTCTGCGTGGTGAAAGCGTGTAATTTTTATTTTCTTTTGCTTCGTTAAATTTTGCCGATTAACCGGTTAAAAATATTACTTGCGATTAGAGCATGAATCGATTAATCAGTTGGTTAATCGATCAATTTCCCAGCCGTAATTATAACGTCAAAATAACAAAACTCGGGGGGGGGGGGGGGGCATTCAAGTGATCAACGAATTTATTGTTCGCAGATCGAATATTAACATGAAGATAGCTAATTGAAGAATAAAATTCTTCTCCGATGCATGTTTCAATCTGCAAAAGCAATATACAGTGTGTGTTTTTTTTTTTAAGCTTTACAGATTTGTTTCAAAAAAGGCGTGAAAGTTACAGTTATGCGGCTTGTGGAGGTGAGTTATATGGCCAGGGGGACATTATGTGGGTGGCTAATCTTTGCGATAAGTCGGCTAATTAATTAAAATTCGTTAATTATTTTTTTAATTAGTGAAGATAGACATATGGTTTTAATTAGAAACTTACTGAGCGTTATCGAGAACTACTAAATCAACTTTTTTTTAAAACGACTTGAAGCTCGTGGGAAACTCGGGGGCGCACCAAAGTTACCACTCGTGCAGCTGGCGCAAAGCTATAGCAGTGGCGGAACACGATTATAATCTAATCATCTGCGTTCCGCAACCGCTAGCCTTGTACTTGCTCCACGAGTGGTAACCTTAGTGCACCTACTACGCTTCTCACGCGCTCAAAGTCTTTCTGAAAATTACTGACTTTTGTGGTTTTGATGACGCTCAGCAAGTTTCTAATTAGAACCATATGTTTATTTTCATTAATTAAAAAGTGAAATAACAAATTTTAAATAATTAACCGACTTATCGCAAAGATTAGCCACCCACATAATGTCCCCCTGGCCGTATAACTCACCTGCACCAACCCCGTAAGTGTAACTTTCACGGCTTTTTTTAAACAAATCTGCAAATCTTAAAAAAATACACCTTGTATATTTTGAGACTGCAGCGACAAAAGTAATAAATGAAACCGAAAAAAAAAAAGAAACGACGACCAAAAAGGTATTTATTTCAGCTGTTTAGCACATCTTCGACAAGTCCAGTTCGCTCTTCACAGTTATGGCGCGGTCACCGGACAACCTTGAAAGGCACCAACCACCCCGCCAGACTTGTGCCAATCTCAATTACTCTACTCAAGATACTGTATTTCAAATACTTCTTGAAGTATCTTGGTATCTTGCAAATACTTTTGATCGAGAGTATTTGATACTGTATTTTAATTACATTTCTGAGTATCTCATACTCATTATCTCAAATACATTTTTGACATTCCGCCATTTTCCTTGTTTTTCGGTATGAAGTGGCGTGGGCGTGGCACGAGCAAACGTGAACATTCTTTCGAGCAACCAAATCCTGTTGCTAGCTCCGATATGATACGGTGACTTAGACTGAGCTCGTGAAAACATCGCTTTTGTGCCGATTTTGACTCGTATTTCACCCCAAAATACGTACAGAAAAGGTTTTTCCCTCGCCTTATCAAAGGCGCCTTTTTGTATTCTAGAGTTTTTCCCCAGAAATCCTCAAACAAAAGGGGTGGTTTTACTGAAGTAAAGACTGCCACACTGAGGCGCAACGCAGACCGGGAAACGACCTGCGACAACACTGCAGACTTCAGTGTCAAAAAAATAACAAATAGAAGAAAATACGAAGTGGACACAAAAATAATACACTTGTTTTGCTTGTTGTATATTTAACCCCACCACAAAAATGTCGAGCTTTTCTTTTTCTTTTTGTCAGTCTGGCATTTATTTCTTTCGCCAAGTCTGTCTGTAAGCGAACATTGATAAGCAAAGAACAGGACAGGAAACGAACTCCGAGCAGGATGACCTCTCGAAATACCAATCAAAGCGTCTCCCAACGTTGTGTGCCTTTCTGAACGCAACCTATATGAAGAAGATGCGTCCAGTGCCGTGGTTATTATGTAGGCTCTCTTTGTTATCCATTCACTCATTTCCGTATCCCATGTTCGTTTACAGTGAGCTCCCACATAGGAATTATGGATTGTAGTTAATCGACGCGTCTAAGGTGCGCCGCAGCGATGTCAGTATAACTGAAACAACCTCTTTTGTGTTTTCTTTTGTCTTAGAAGTGATTTGTAACACGTATCAATGATATCCTGCTCCTTATAGTTGGTGTGCGTAAAATAACACTACGATGTCCCCCATTTTGTGCTGTTGCGTGCTAATAAACCATTCTGGTAAACCAGATTCGCGCCACTGTATAATTGTGTTTGTCACTGATGTCGATGCAAATTACGAAATGCGGAAGTATCGTCAAAAGTAATTGAATTACATCATTAGGTATTTGTACTCTACTCAAGATACTTCACAGTGAAAGTAACTTGAGTAGTATTTTAAATACTTTATGAAGCAGGTATTTAGTAACTTAAATTAAATACTTTTATCGAGTATTTTGTCCAACACTGCACCCCGCCTACCGACTCCTCGTCATTCGCCCAGCTCCTTTCGTAGAATACAGCGATTCACTCTCCTACATGCTTTGAGGAAAAGTAAGCGGTTCAGACTTCTTAGAGTGTGCACTGACTCGGCCATTTTTTTCGCATTGATGATAGCACTAGCTGGAAAAGTGTATAGGTCGGCAGCAATCCGTAGTGAGCTTTTTATGATCCCTGTGGCGTGTTGCTTTTACCAAAAGCTCGCTTATATGGTTTCCCCTATAGGTTTTTGCCCGAGAACGTGGCCGAGCGACCCGCCATGGCGTACCAGCCCTTCGGGGACGGGCCGAGGAACTGCATCGGGAAGCGCCTGGCGCTCCTCGAGATCATCTACACGGGGGCCCGGATGGTCCAGAAGTTCAAACTCACGCTCGGAGAGTCCCAGAAGGTGCGTCATATGCATGGCAATAGCGATAGGGACCGGGCTAAAAATGCATTCCGTGAATTTCACGCGTTCATACCATGGACGCTAGACGGCAAACCTGTCGAATGTCGGTCAGCCGCCACAGCTTCTAAAAATGCGCTCTAAAAAGAAAGATTTAAAAAATGTTTGCAAGCTGTGGCCTGTGACGTCCCATAATGCAACGCGCGCAGTGTTGCGTTATGGGACGCCACAGACCTACACACCAATTGAGTTTCTCCGCTAAATGTAGCGGGAAAGTCGAATTGGTGTTTAGTTCAAGTGACATCAGGTCATGTGACGTCGATTTTCTCGCTAAATTTAGCGTGAAAATAAACGTCCCGTGAACTACGCACCAATTCAGTTTCCTCGCTAAATTTAGCGGGGAAATTGACGTCACATGACAATAGGTCACGTGATGCTAGAACGTTTCACGTATCCAACACTGCGTATCCAACACGTATCCAACCCAGCAGTTTGCAATACAAATTTTTTTTTTTTAGAGTGTAAGGCCGCAGTGATTAGTGTTCTATGACAGCTATACAAGCGGCCAGCCAACACCTCCTTGATAAAACAAGGCCGTAGTACTGAATTTTCTGCGTCATCTACCGGAGGCCAGCGCAGGGCACAGCTTAGACAGGTGCGCTAGTCGTCCTTCGGCTGAAATTCTTGTACTCATTGACTGAACGCAAGCCTTAGCCGAACGTTTCGCAGCACTCTTGCCCAATCTGTGCCCCGCTCTGGCCGCTTGTGCGTGGCGTAAGAACGCTGCGGCCTTGCTGACCACGTTGGTGACAACGCAATGATGCCAAAATCGTTGTTTCTCGTCATAAAGCAAGGAAAATATAAGAAGAACCCAGGGGACAACAGCTGGTACAGGGGTAGTCATTCGCGTGAATTAACGGGCCGGCTCGTCACGGGAAAACTCGTCATAATTCACCCGGTCAAAGTGGGCATCTCCACCTGTGAACCCGCGTACACGAGGAAAAGTGGACGCAACTACCTTTTCGTCCTTGGAAAGCTTGGTTTTCTTTCTGTTCTTGTTCGCAGCCTATCGTTACGACCGGTTTTCGACACAGGTAGCAGCTGTGGAGATAATGGAAAAGATCTAGAAATGGCGAAATAGAGCTGAACTGGAGCTCGTCCAACTAGCCCAAAACGAAACCTATAATGGAGGATTCGTTAGTATGTGGAGCCCAAGTTCGTCTGCTTCTTGCACTAGGGTGTTGAAGTCATCATCATCATCATCATTTATTATCCTTGAAGGCCCTTACGGGCATTACACAAGGGAGTGGTACATTTGTTTTGTTTTTTTCTTTATCGAACACTGCAGCACACAATTTTAACACAATAGAAGAGGGAACTAGTCGGTTAAAGCAGAAATGAAAGTGGTTACAGAGGCGGCAAATTTATGTGTGTCAGTTATGGTAACAATGTCATTTGGTAGTATGTTCCAATCGTTTATTGCCAAAGGTAAAGTTGAATTACTGTATGAAGTAGTTGACGAAAAAATGGGCCGCAACTTGCAGGAGTGGTCAAAGCGGGGGAAAATCTGCCACGGGGGTAAAAGCAGTGATTCACGAAGAGGCATGTTATGGTGAAAGATTCGGTGAAGGAGAGAGAGACGGGACACTCGGCGCCTCAATGAAAGCGTGTGAAGGTTAGCTGCTTCGCGCAATCCAGATATGCTCGTGAATGGTGAGTAATCAGAAAAAATAAAACGAAGAGCCCTGTTTTGGATGGATTCAAGTTTGTTAGATAGGTAAGATTGCCAAGGGCACCACACAGAAGAAGCGAATTCAAGCTTAGACCGAACTAAAGTTGAGTATGCTAGTTGTTTTATCTCTGGTGTTGCGGGTTTCAGGTTTCGGCGCAAAAAACCGAGGGTACGGTTTGCGTTTGCTACTATATTACTGATGTGAGACGTCCATGAAAGGTCAGATGTTAAATGAATACCAAGATATTTATATGAACTGCAAACGGTGATGGGGGACGCGTCAAAATGGTAAGAAAAGGGTTGAAGAGCACGACGAGAAAACGAAAGCGATTTACATTTGTCGAAATTGAGAGTCATCTGCCATTTATTGCACCATTGAATAACTTGTGAAATTTCTGTTTGCAAGGTATGGTGATCGTCGAGCGAGAGAATGGGCCTGTAAATTACGCAGTCGTCTGCAAATAACCGAACTGATGACGAGATGTGCTCATGAATATCATTGATGTAGATTAAAAGAGTAAGGGCCCGAGTACACTACCCTGAGGGACGCCTGAGGTTACCGGGCACGAGGGGGATTTAGAGTTATTAAAGGTGGTGTACTGGGTGCGGTTAGACTTGCTCTGAAAACTATCATATTGAAGCAATTGACAAAGGGACACTGATATGCGGAGGGTAAGTTCGTCTGCTTCTTGCACGGGGTGTTGAAGTGACGTCAGAACGACGCCGAGCTCTGATTGGCTGATGGAGGGATGAGTGCCTACTACTGCAGCGCCCTGACCGGATTGTGTACTCCATACGGCTCTGGTGTACTCGTCTGCTTGCGGGTACCCCCGATTTGCGACAAATGGCGCTGCGGCGCGAGGAAAAAAAAATCTCCGTCAGTTTAGCCGGTCGCCACCGGTCGCCCACCCGGAGTGAGAGTTCGCGGTGCTCCACATAGATGGCGCCACAGAAAAAGAGAAAACCGGGAAGGGGGGGGGGGGGGACACAATCCGGTCGCTCATTTGGCTCTCGTCTCCCCACCTGTCTATCTGACACCCTGGGCACGACGTTAAGCTCACCGACAGCCAACACGGCGCACACGCCTCTACGAAAAAAAGAAGAAAAAATATTCGTATGCCTGCACCTCAGAAGTCTGCTATACGATATGCGCTGCGTTTGCAGAGACTTGCAGTACGTCGCAAAGAGAAAATCGCGACCACGGTCGCATGTCAGTTCAAGAAAAACACGGCATAGCTTGTTGTGTCTCCAGCTTCGTGATTGGTCCTTATCGGCTAGTGCGGCAATCTCATTGGCTGTCGAGCGATAATGAGATGCCCGCAGGAACCGCCGGCCACGCCTTCCGTTTCTCAAGCTGCCATCGATATATAAGTAGAAATATCAAATGGGAGACTTACTAGGAGGGCAAGTTCCTCTGCTTCTCGCACAGGGGTTCCGATGACGTCAGAATGCCGAGCTCTTATTGGTTAATTGAAAAAAATATAGTGGGTAGACTTCAGGGTATCTAGCATTGAGGTCTACCCACTATCCTGTCAATCAAAGCCAATCAGAGCTCGGCGTCGTTCTGACGTCACCGGAACCCTGCGCAAGCAGACGGACCTGCGCTCTGCAGGGCAAAACTTAATTACTGTCACGTGTCACGTGAGAGAGAAAACAAAACGAGACTTTTTCACCCGAAAACATGGTACTTACTTTCAATGATAAGATTATTTCGACGCTTTTCTTCAGAACGAACATTTTTATGTGCAGATGCATTTTTTTACCGACGAAAGCGTGTGAAAATTTCTAGTGTGCCGAATCTAGGCATGAAATCATTTGGAGGTAATTTCGAGGGTCTGTCACGTTTTGGATCTAATCGTGATTAACGTAATATAGAATTTTTCGGGGGAGAGTGACAATACACTTTCGGGTGATGTACAGAATCAAGAATTGGTTTGACGAGCTCTGTCAATTTGCAGGGAACCATGAAGATGGAATTCCACGGCATGGTGTCTTCGCCGGGCCTGGGACCATGGATCAAGTTTGAGAGGCTCTAACATGTCGTACCAACTTGTCGCACTTTAAGCGCTCGTAAACCCTGATATTCATGCGTTTGTGTCACCAACGTGAACGCTTCATTGTGTGTATATATATATATAAATGAGAGTCGTTTGGTAAAACCCGTCCTTTAGTGGCTACAGTCCGTTCACGTAGTCTTGAGTTTCGAGAACGTCACACTGGAGATTAACTTTTGTTATCTGCCATCTTTTAATTTTTATAGTGTGACAAACAGTAATCGTGTGAAACTTGGAAACCTTGTGAGGGTTCTATCTATCTCTTTTTTCTTGTCAGATTCGCAATAATAACGCAGTTTTATAACCTCCTTTAAAATTCTTACATCGATGAATATAAAGGCCGATTCACACACTTGCGTTGAGTTCGACCGAGTGCGAGGGTGGCTATGGCAGCCGCTGCATCGGCTCCAACAAAAAGAGTAAAAAGTAAAAACCGATTTCGTTGGAGCGACCCAGCTGTTGCCATGGCAACCCTCGCACTCGGTCGAACTCGACGTGACAAAATGCTCAAGATCGTCGAGGTATTCCCATCTACGATGACCATCTACGCACCTGTAAGGCAACGACGAACTTGAACAATAAAATCATTTTTATTCGTCTGCGTCCATCTCCTGTTAATTATTTTTAGAGACGGACCACGTGATGTAAACAGAGATATTAAGAGTCTCACAAACGGACGCGCAGTGAACCAGAAATCAGAAGGCGAGCCCCTCTGACTCAACGGTTGAGTCAGACTCCGGGGTTTTGACACACGCCGCGGCGTACGGAATTCGGAAACCTAAGAAAGGTGCGTCTCCCGCTATTTTTAAAACAGCGCAGACCTCCTCTCTCTCGAAACCAGAGGAGAAGAAAATGAAAGGATGCGACATTTTGTGACGTCACCACAAGTCCGCCGCAAGGAGCGCTCGCGTGGTCCACCTCCACTTTCTTCCAGAAACCCCTCCATCTCAGCTGTGCCGGTGCCAGCATTTAAATACACTAAACAAAAACTGCTTCCGAGTTAGAGCCACGTGACCTAGGTCTGACGTCGCTTCGGTCTATTCAAGACACAGACCCAGTCTTTGATCATTTCTTTTTCTTAAAAAATAAGAAAGTTCCACTAACTCTCCCATATAAACTTAGAACATGGTCTTTTTTATCCAAAAATCAATCACAGTAAACAAGTAGCCTATGGCGGTCACAATGGCAGCGTCTGGTTCCTGATTGGTCCTTCCCCTCACGTGACTACAAGCCCCAACGTCACTTCCGGTTCAGAGGGACCCGCCATCTCCTCTATTTCGGGACTCCATGTTCCCTCAGTTTTTCAACCTGTCCTCCTCTCTCCAACGGGTCTGCCAACGCCAAACGGTACAAAACTGCGCACACTCGAGGGCAAAAAGGCAATAAACAAACAAAACAAAAACAACCGATCGTTTCTGAACCCCAGCCAGCTCCGAAACAACGTTTTCAGGAGCGGATACCGAAAATACGAGGTAGGGTTACTTCGGCCAAGGCGCCGCGAGCAGGCAGCGTACGCAGTCCCTTGCAAAGTTTCGGCCAATACCGAATTTTCTCGGCCTCAATCAAGATGCCTTTCCGGCGAAGTTTGGCGCCAAGTTTGTTCGGCCGGCATCGGGACAAGGTCGACTGGTGGGACGCGTGGGAGTACCCTCCCAGAATCTTCGACCAGAAGTTCGGTGTAGACCTTCGGGACGAAGACCTCTTCGATCGAGAACCCTTTTTCAGGAGACGGCTCGGAGCAGTATCCCCACGCCGGGCCCAGGTGTGTGACGTTCGATTTTCGTAAAGGGCGTTGAGACTCCTGCGTGTTTTCTATTATTAATCAGCTATTGCCGAGGTAGAGGTCAGGAATAGATTATTACTAAAGAATATGATGGAAGACATCACGTCAAAAAGTACTTTACCTCAAACTGAACAACAAACTAGCAATGTTCCGCGGGAATATTTTAGATGAGTCATTAAATATAAATAAGCAGTAATTCAACTTTTGGACGCATATAATTCTTGTTTCATAACTCTACCATTTTTTTCCGTGGAATTTTATGGGCCACAGTTACAAAATTATTCATTTCTGCTTTTCTTGACAAAAGATCATAATGTATCCTGGGGATTATAATTGCCTAGGTATCATAAAGCGCAAATCAATTAGAATATTGATATTTCCTTGAAAGCTTTTTATTACACGGAATGTCCCAGAAAGTTGTCCATGATAACTTGGCTAACTGTGGAGGCTACGCCGCGACCCAATACGATCGCCGAAGTGAGGCCCCTCACACTACGTCACAGGAGCGTTTGTGTTAACCATGGAGTGGTCACGTGCCTTGCTCTGACGCTCGCATTGGGCCGTGGGTGCCGCGGCCTCCGTGAAACGGAGACGGAGTAAAGGAAAATTTACACCCTTAATGGTGTGAAAATGGTGTTCCAGATACTCACCACGTGGTATACACCATTTCAGCACCCTTGTTGCGAGGAATACAGTCTTTTTAATCGTAAAACAGGGCTCTATTTCATAGAACACCGTTCATTTTTGAGGAGATTGATTGATTGAAGAAATATTTAATTCCACAGTCTTGTGCGAATAGTGGATTTTGAGTTCGAAGCGAATTCGAAGCGAATAGTGGTTTTGGCCGAATATTTTCGATTCGAATATCGAATAGTTTTTCCACGCCTTTCACTACCATTGCATAATGCTTAGACGAAAACCCAGCTAAACTTGTGAAGGTTGTTCCACTTGTTCATTTATAAGCTAAGTTTAATCTATCTATATTTATGAACTGTGACCTCAGAAGGTCTGATGTCTTGGGATGGCAAGTAAACGACGGATTTGACATAAAATGAATCCTATAGAGATGGCCAACTATACCCAATTGAGTGAATTTACAAATCTTGCTATATAAAATATTCTTTCTTTAATCTCGAGTTAAAAAAGAATGAATCGCGCATGATGAACGCAGGTTGTAAGGGCATCTCTGCCTAACATAGTATACTCTTGCATAACAGTCAGTTTAATTTTGAAACTTTTACTACAATGTAGATATACACATTCACAAAGTTTCCATTTATTTTCAAATACAGCCGGCACGCGTGCACCATCCCGCTTTGAATGTATGCTTTTCTTCCAAGCACGCAATTGCGATATTCATACTTTTCCAAGTGTTTATCGCGGCGGGTTACCCCGTTGAGTGCGCTTCTTACCGAGCACCGATGTAATGCAGAGAAGCAACACCCGCGGAGCTCGCTTCCGCGGGTATTGCTTCTCCGCAGTGCACCGGTGCTCGGTAAGAAGCGCACTCAACGGGGCTAACCCGCCGCAATCAACACTTCGAAAAACGCGAATAGTGCAGTTCTTCTCGAAGCGAATATCGAATAGTGTATTATTCGAAACTACTATTCGAAATTTCGAATATTTGCACAACCCTAAATTCCACATTTTACGCCTGAAAAGGGGGGGGGAGCTACGGTGGAGTGAGGCGAACACCTTTGTAAATGGTGTTTGCCACACTGACACCTGCTTCAAACAGCTTTAGCGTTGGTTCTTTTGGTAATACATAATGTCGATTAATTGATCACCTATTCCCAATAGTTTTTACTTGAAGATACGCCTGTACTAGTCTGTTCTGTGGATGTATGTGGTGCTTGTAAACTTGTTACGTGTAAAAAGCACACCCATGACACGCCAAAAATAAAATAGAGATGACTGTACTGCTACGACCTATTGTATGTTCCTATAATCCTGCTAAATTTGTTATGAAAATGGCACTATAGTTTTGTGGATAAATCCGATTTATGTACGGGACTCTCGGATCTGTCCCATTAGAAAATGTTGCCGTGTTTGTTTGGCTCGGTAGTGTCATCAGCCCAACGTGCAGCGTCCCCTGGCACGCATTCGCAGACTTGGACTACAGCTAGGCTATACGTTGGAGTGGCCAAGGAGCGTGCAAGTGTGTGATCATACCGTGGCAAAACGAGCTGGGGCATGCATGGGTGCGCCTAGAATGAGAGAGGTATTCAACTAAACATGTGGATCACAGAAAATATCAGTGAGGTTACTGGCAGGCTGGTGAATATTAACCATGTTGAATTAACCTGAGATGGGTAGAAAAGAAAAACATCCTTCTGTCTATTTTCTGTCCCTTCTATGTTTTGATGTTTCTCTTCTACCCCAGTTTCAGGTTAATTCAGCATGACGATCATGTGGTTTATTGGCACCATGGTGTGACTAACTTGAGCAGTGTTGCTGGTCGCCAGGCGAAAATGATTAACATTTGTAAATCGATCATTGCAACTACTAGAGCTCTTAAAATTGCGAAACTTGTGTGTATATACTAAGTAACCTATGAGTATTCCATTTCAAGAATAATCTATCCGTTTAATTTTTGGTGCCCTGCTTGAATTAAAAAACACTAAACTACTTTCTACGATAACCTATGGTGTACCAATAAAAAATTACTATCATGCAGGGCTGATTTCTCTATAAGATTAATAAATCGGCCAAGCATGATTTGTAATGTTTGGTTTATTAGGATGCTTGGGCCTAGATTGAGTTATAATAAAGACTATTGCAGAAAGTTGTTTACTCCCCTTTAAAGGTGTAAAAATATTTATTGTGTAGTATGCCTACTAAGAGCAGGATGCTATCCTAGTACCTATGTGGTCGATTGCGTCCAGGATGCTATCCTAAGACAAGTGTTCTTGTGTATATGTCAGAAACAAAAGTCTACTTCACACAAGCGTTACTTATATCAATTTATTAAATCATTATCAAAATTATACTATAATTTCGCTTCCCCCACCACGAACGGGGTCCTCCATAATCTCCGCCGATCCACAAGGGGTCCGCGAAACGGGATGAGGACGATTCGTCACATCCGCACTCGGCACAGGGCAGGTTGGTCACAGGACGTTCGTCTGACAAAGGAACAATTCGTCACAGGATGACTCGTCATGCGGGCAACTGGTCACATCGAGCGGGGCAGGGGACGGTGGTAAAACGGAGATTTCAGCAACTGCCCACATTCTCTGATGAGGAGTTTCACGACTTCGCACTGCGGCATTAACCAATGGTTAGAAAAACAAAACTTACAATACTCAACGCAGAAAAGGTTTGGGCACTCAACCGCTTTTCCTTTCATCATTTTGCGAGTCTTTAGCAGGTTGATCTCAGTTGTGGTCCCTCGCGTGCGTATGCTGGCTTGAATCTGACTGGCGCGAAATCGGTTGCTTTGCCTTGCAAATTACAAATTCTTCGTCATTGAGAAGCGAATGACATGCTAAGATAAGAGGTGACTCACCTTGTTAGGTTGAACCGACATTCATTGTTCGGGATTGAACCAGTAGCTAAAAGGTTTGCTTGACAAATTATTCGTCTTTAAGTGAAAGAAATAGTAAGATATGAGGTGAACCACTTTGTCCGCCCGAACCAATTGGTACAATGCTTTTTTGGTGTGACGAGCTATTGTGGGACGGGTTTCGCGTGACGAGTCATCTTATGACGAATGTTCCTGTTTGACGAATCGTCCTGCGACCAGTCGTCCTGTGACGAGTGCGCATGTGACGGATGGACCGTATCCCTTACCGAAACATCAACCGCTGAGAACCACTGCGCTAAAGCTACAAAACTAATGCAAAGTAAAAAAAGAAAAGCTGAAAGCACTGTACAGACGTTACTCAATTTGTTTATTAAAAAAATAAAAATGTTGGCATCTTCGTTTAATCCACACATCACTTCTTCCTCCATCCCAGCAAACGACGGCCGTTGGCGGCTGGATGTTCTCGTTCGACGGGCGTCTCGGAGGTCGTCAACGATGATTCCAAGTTCGAGTTCGGCTGGACGTCAGTCACTTCAAACGGCGAGATCACGGTCAAGCTGGTGGGCACCGACGCCGTTGTCGTGCCGGCCGACACGATGAACGTCGGGTGACAGCCCGTGAGCCGGGGAGTTCACGCGGCGCTACATGCTGCCGCCGGATGTGAACATCGACGGCGTCGTTTCCGAGTTCGTGGCCGAAGCCGATGGCGTGCTCGTGATCCGTGCCGCTAAGAAGTCGCCCGAGCCCGCTGCCGTCCAGGAGACGTCGTTCCCATCTGCCCGTTCTGTCCACGACCAGCAAATCCCGATAGGAAAAATATTTGCGTTAGGCTTAAGCACGATGCGAAAGCTAGGCTAATCCCCCACTCAATTTGGAGAAAAGAGGGCTATGTCGTTTACAATTTCGCGGCATCTCCGGCGAAATTTTTATGAACGATTGAGTTGCCTCAGAAATGTTTGAACACATCAATAGACACGGCTGAACTAGTATGTGCTGAGCCGACCCCTTTTCAAAAGCCCGTCGACAACACTGGGGTACAAGCCATTTCTTAGCAAAGTTGTGGAATTTTCAAACTTAATCCTCGCTGCTCTCTTTTATTTTTTCATAAAAGTAAAGGTTTTACTGGCAACACCGAAAGCGTGGTGGCCAGATGTTTTCTAATTCAACAAGTACAACCCGTTCCCGATGAGTTACGAGGAGGCGTAGGGTGAAACGAATTCTGGAAATATTTGCTCCACTAAAATGAAAAAATAAATACAAGACAGTCTACCAGTGGCAGATTCAAAAAAGGGGTGGGGGGAGGTCCGGATGTCCGGACGCCTCCCCCTTCCCCCACTTTGAATTTTATGTGTGTAAAATTGTAGTGCTGGGCAAATTGGAGGGGGGGGGGGGGGTCAAACATTTGATATTTGATATGCCCTCCCTCCCCCCCTCCCTTCCTCTGAAAACACATGCACCCACCCCTACATACCAATGTCATTTTGGACTGCCTGCTCGACCTGCAAGTACCATGTGACATGGAAAGCGCGGGGAGATTTGAACGTTGATTTCAGCATGCCTTCGTCTGCCGTTCGCTCAATAACTATTCTGAATTGGAAGATGACAAAAAGAGCATGCCAGGAACAGTAAATTTCAAGCAGTCAGACTACAACAGTCAGACTAGCAGTCAGACCACAGCATTGAGGAGACCCGCTTTCGTCCGAATGGGACATGAGGGCAAAAAGCTGGGCCAATATTGCATTGCTGTGAGGAGCTATCAAGACATAGCGTGGAATCTTAAGCCTATGTTTGACACGGCTGGTAGGCCTTACGTATGGAAGCTAGGCCCACATTTGTTCGGGATATCACTGGAGCAACATCCTCTGAAAAGGAAATTGGATCTAGAAGATTTAGGCACAGCTTTGAAACCTGATATGAAATAATAAGAGCCAGGTACAGAATCCAGTCAGCAACTCCCAATAATTGTTTTGCATATGATTGGTTTATAAATCGTGGAATACGTTCAAATGAATCAATCTCACACACACAACAGAGAAATTGAGTGTGGGCAAAAAAAACTTGGTTATATGCACCAGGCACGTAGCCAGGATTTTGTTTCGGGGGGGGGGGGGCATGACAAAATGCTGTATGAGCGGGAGGGGAGAGAGGAGGTCCCAGCAAAATGGAAGACTTCGGGGAGGGCCCGGGCCCCATGGCCCCCCCCCCCCCCCCCACCCCTAGCTGCGTGCCTAATATGCACCAAGAAGTCACAATAAAAAAAAATTACAACAAAGCTTTTCACCTGCGTCTTTCATCCATATCTACCAAATACTGCAGCCATCGGATGCTTGACATTCTATTTCAGGAAATGAACCTATAATAGTTGTGTTAATGGCTGGCAGCTTGGCCTTTAACACTGAAACTAAAGTGTCTCAGTAGGCTGCTGACTTGGCCCAGACAAAATGGCATCATGTTTGTAATGTCCTTTCAAAATCCTTCATCAACCAATAATAGTGATAAATGTATGAGAGTTTCACACCTTTTGAATTATGATAAGAAAAAAAAACTACCGTTGTCCCTTTCAAAATTGGAAAGTTCATTTTTTTAGACATATTTAGATATTGGATATAAAAACACAATGCTAAACATATTTAAATGCCATTCAGCATGCTTCCATGTAATGAAAATACAAACTCTCTTATTTATTTCTTATACCTCTTTTTCCTCCCTTTTCCTTATAAATGGCAACTACTTCCACTGTAAGCAATTTACCGTCTCAGCCCAAATCCACGACTTTGGAGGTAAGTAAGTTTACTACATAATTCTCCATAACTGTGACTGCAATGCAATTAAAAGGATGAAAACCCAGTTCCTCTTGGAAGGATCTAACCTGAATTACCAGCTCTTTCACCTTATGCAGTGGTCAGAAATAAAAATGCAAAAATGGTTCTCACAGCTTGAGCATTTACTCTAAATTAACTTCTCCATTTCTTCCCCAAGAAAGATCCCCAGACTGCTTCTTTCCCATCACTTCCCAAAGTAAAAAAAAAAAGAAAAAAACCTCTTGGAGAGTTGCTTCTTCACGTGGAAGCAACTTTCCCAAACTAACTGCTACAATATATTTGGTGGGAAACAGTTTTCTAAGTTGTCTCTTCCCCATTAGTACTTCCAAATGGAGTATGACTCCCCCATTGCACCATAGAAACATGGCGACGTGTTTTTGTTTTATAGATTGTCACTGCTGCTAAGTTCATGCACGCCGGCCCTGTGGATGTCCCTTGGGAGTGCGTTAATTCCCCATTTCTAGCGTTTGCCCTCCCCATCACTACGTCAAGAACTGCCACCCAATGCAGCCGACGCAAGCGTTGGGCGCCCTAGTATGCCCCGATTAGAGCATACTTCTGCGCCACTTAACCCATTTCCTCTTTAGCTATGGCCCACAAGGCAGGCACCGTCTTCTGACTAGGTAGCTTTGTCCACGGTAGAACAGCAGTGCTTCCCCAGAAATGCTCAACATGAGTAAGATTCCAGAATAGGAGAGAAAATTTTGCAGATCATAACTTTCAGCACCAGCTGAATGGCACAAGGAAATTAGCAAGAATTGCAATATTACACGCCCAACTGCGCACAGCATCATAATGCATCTCGATATGTACTAATTTCTTCCCCATTATTTCCCCAACTGCGAAGGAGCTTCCCTAAACTAACTGTGGAATTTTGGAAACAGGCGTACCACTTCTTGCACCTTGTCCAGCCACAGAAAGCGGTCCCCATTCAGCTGTAGAAGATGGCCACAGTCGGATCCTCATGCTGCACCGTGAACAGCACTTCTCTGAACTTGTCCAGAAGGGCCAGCAAATGAGAGCGCCTCACATTCTCTTCGTACATTGTCTAGATGGTGTTTTCCCCTGATTATCGGGGCCTTCATCTGAAAGGCAGGTGAGTGTCCCTTCAAGAATACCCCTGTGTCCGCAAGTTCCCACAGACCACCCACATAGCTTGGCAAATGGTGTAACCTTTCAATGGCGCAAATTCTGCCGAGTCTATGTCACCACATCAATGCTGCTCAACTCTTGATATGTACCAAGCTTACGTTTGAACTGGAGTCCTCTATCAACAAAGCATCGGTTGGCGAGATTTTCAATTGATGACCACCTGTCGCCTATAGTAGAAACAACCCAATTCGTAGGGAGTTATAGAAGAAAAAAAAATGTACACGAGTGTTTTTCACTGCAAAAATAAATTACACATCGCCATAATGCGCATTCTTAGCCCAAATGCAGCAACTAGAAGGTCTGAGTCAGATGCCAAAGTTTTCAAAACTAACCTTTATAATGTTCTAAACTTATAAGTCTTTTTCTAAAACTTTAAGTGGAAAAAATGGCAGCTGAAGGGGCCCTCCAACGTAAATGGTAGCTGAGTGGCACCAGTTACCCAGAATGGGCCTCATTCTCCCATTGAAATTTTCACCTGAAAATCACATAACTTTTTAAATGAGATGACGGTTAGCTCTGAAACTTTGCCGTCAAGTTCGGGCACACAAGCACTACACTTGGACAACGGAGAATGGCGTTCTGCGAATGCATGGTTTAATTTTGGGGTGAAAAGAAAAACACCGTAAATGTTTTGGGGGGACACACTGTATGACATGTCACCTGTCAATAACTACTTTTCGTGTCGCTAAGTAGCGCCACTATCAGAAACACTGCTAAACAACAGACTTAAACATGCCCTTGACACGAGTCACTTAATGTTTCGTCCTCGCTTGCCCTGGACAGTTCCAACTCTCACAGAAGAAAAATTTTAGGCCTTGACAAGCTTGGGGTCAGCCCAAGTTTACAGCCTGACATGTTATAGTTTCGTTCTCGGCATAAACGAAAAACTGTGTCAACTCAATAAAAAGAAAAAAAAAAGTCGCCGGCACGATGCGTTTTTGCAGAACGCAATGTGAGCCTGTTTACGCACGAGACCTGGCACCACCTAGCAGGGAGGTCAAAGGAAGGCAGGCAGGCGCGATTTAACTACTCCGCTCCAGGTCGGCATGCTCCAGGGTTTCTCCTAGGGCCACTAAGTAAGTACCCGCTTGGAGCATCGACGCTCCATTCTCTGAATGGCTTGCGGGTGCCGCCATTTTGTTGCCTAAAGCACAACAGTTGCAATTGGGGATCCTTACTATCCGAAAGTGCGACTTCCTAAGCTTTAAGGGGAAACACTGCTCTTGGAGGCATGAAACGCTGAAGAGAAACACATTTTTTAAAATGTGTTTTTGAAGATTGACAGGCACTTATCATCTTGACCTGAAGTGTTTTGTGAAGTACGCCTATTTTATCTTTAATTATTGACTTGAAAATACAGCACAATGGGTCTGCACACATGTTTTTGCTATATTATTTCAGGAATAACTATTTACTCAGTTTGCCATTTTATGGAAGCCATTTCTCCACTTGAACAATCCTCGTCGTTTTTTTTTTTTTTCTTTCTTCGGTAGGTGTATGTGTGAGGTGTCCAGTATGAGTACAGACATGTTAAATATAGCGTCAGGTTTCTTTTAGGTGCCTTTCCGTACTTCCTGCATAAAATCATTTTTAAACTGTAAAACTCAAAAGTGCCATAAAAAACAATTTATTCTAGAGCTTTTGTTTATAGCTTATTGGATTCCACAGACCTTTCAGTTTACCAAGATATGTTTTTTTTTTATACTAGTATTTTAAGTTGTTTTCATCCTTCCCATATTTCCAAATGAAACTTTCAATATTAACAAAACTTGTTAGGCTACACCATGACTAGGTAGTACTACATACTTTTAGTCATATTGTAAATGCAGATAAGCTATGTAAATTTCATTTGAATCGAATCACAAATTATATAAAGAAAGCCCTAGAAGCCGTGCTGCCCCTTAATTATGGCTTCGGGAAGATTTGGTGATATCGTGCTTGCTCCGTCGTGGACTGTTTCAAACGTTTCTGGAGGACGGAAGAGCGTTTGCTGCGATCTCAGATCAAGCTTCAGAGAACTCACAACAAGGATTTCAGGCGCAAAGATGGCTCGAGTGTTGTCACTCTGAAGCGCAACTCAATTAGAGGCTCCGGATTTTTACGTCCGTCTTTCTAGGCACTGCCCTGCGACCCACCTGACAAACAGCTGCCGATCCTCGAGGTTTCGGTAGGCGGGTATCCTGTTGACCGCCTCCTGCTCCTCCCACGAGAGGGAGTCGGCGGGCGACAGGTCCTCGTCCGAGGCGCACTTCGATGACTGGCTGGATTGGCTTGGGCTGCCGACCATCGAGTCCTCGCTGGGCACTGCACCCAATCCCTGAACGTCAATCGCTACCTCGGCCTCCAAATAATATTAATAAATATCTCTATTGGCTCATTCCAATTGGTCCAAAACTGCACGTTTACATTTGTATAATCCTAGATGCATATGCTTTGCATTTTGTACGACACACCTTTCAAGTAGTTTTTGTGAAGTTAAAGTAGCAACTGTCACGCAACGCTTGGCTCCTATCTCAACGGACGCTGTGCTGTAATAACGGCACTACACCAAAGGAAGATGGAAAAAAAAGCCTCATCAAACTGTTTGAGACAAGGACATTAATTACAAATTGGAAAGATGGAAAACACAAGACATACACAAAAACATTGGGCTAGTTTTACGTTAAAATTTTTACTGGATTCCTTCCTTTTTTTTTTCTAAACACTGCAAGTACCTTAGCAGTATAGTATTGACGTAATTCTGATGGCTTGAGTGTATACCTGGATTTGCACCACACTATGGGCAACGTTAAAAAAGATAACTCCTCAGGTGTAAACTCATTGTCCAATGGCAATGATGCAGGGGTTCCTCATGCAGTGCATCCCACGCAGCCGACCCACAACAGTACCACTTATAAAAAAACATATGGAAGAAGTGACAAATTTCAAGCAGCAAGGCTCACGTGTAAATGCTAGTCCACTCATAAAAAAGGCTCCCCATAAAATAAACACAGTCTACAAAACTTCAGAGTCTGCTACAGGTGCGGTGCATTGCACTCGATTCGGCTGGGAGGAGGCGACACACGCAGTTGCGTCCGCTCACCGGAGCCGCTGAAGTCCGACTGGCTGGTGGCCGGCCGCTGAGCCGCATGGGGGTCGGCCAGAAACGGCCGCGACCCCAGGAATCCGTGCGGCTGCTCGGTGGGCACCAGGTACACATACGTGTGCAACTGCATTAGCACTCGCTCCTGAAGCATCCACACCAGAATCTGGAGGAGCTGCTTCTAAAAGAACGGAAAGGCCACAAAGGACCGTGTTGGAACTTCGCCGATCACCGAGGTATGAGAAACGACAGTCTAAAAATTACGGAACTTCAACTACGGCAGGGGTGCATAACATATGGCCTGTGCGCGCTTTTCTAGCGGCCCGCGGCCCAGATCAGCGCAGAAAGTTGCTTACTATGCCATTCAATCCACCGAGCGCCCGCTCCGCTTGGCAAGCAGCAGTGAAACCCTCGATCGACTTTTCTCACTGTTCAGCGAAGGAACTACGATTTCTCAGTTCAAATTTTCCCTCTCCACTAGTCCCGCTGACAACAATAAAACAGCATGTACAGCCGTCCCTGTCCACGGTGTGGTTCTGCCTCAACATGTCTGTACACGGAACGCGAACACTTCTTGCTCTCTCTAAACAGATCCCCTTCCCTCTTTCACACCATGGATGCTATCAACCCTCTGCCTTCCTGTTGGGATAGTTAAGGGTTGCAATGTCGTTTCGGAGGACTCCGATCCGACGATGCGATTGAAGCTCATCGACCTCCAGTGTCCACCAGTGCGGAAGACTAAGCATCGCGAATCTCAGCTGCACGAGTTCTACAAAAACCTGGACAAGAACAAGTATGGAAACCTGGTGGACCACACCTTGAAACTGTCGGCACTTTTCAAGAGCACAGACGTTTCTGAGCAGAACTTCTCACTGATGACTCTCAACGAGAACCGCCTTTGATCTGCCGTGACGGACATGACATTACGAGATATGCTGAAGACGGCAACAAGTGCAATGAATGACACATGATATCGGAAGCCTGACCGCAGCCAAAATCTGCAACATATAGCACTAGGTGCAGCCCGCACAGTTTTCGATAAACATATTTTTGGCCCGCCTAAAATTATAGTTGTGCACCCCTGATCTCCAGAATGTCTCCAAACGCGATTCGGGCGTGAAAAACAAAAATCTGACGTAAATAAACCGACGTGTGGAGCGCGTCGCGAATTTCCAGAGGTGAATGCGCACAGAACACTTGTAGCATTCAAATTTCATAAATGCGGGTTTCAGGAAAAAGAAAAAGACTAAAAGATCTTGTTTTGTTTATGCCGAGGCAAGAAAACGGTGAAATCCTTCCGGTCGACGCCGCTACTCACAAATGGTGTGACACACACTCGAATCTGCTGGATTTGCTTTCGAGTGCTTGTATCAAAAGAAGCTTTCACGCATTTGTTTTGTGCCATGCGACCCGCGAGTACCAGCTTCGACCGGACGGTTTTGCCGTTTTTCTTCTCCATGAAATAGAAAGACAGGATTTCTTTTTAGGCTGGCGTTCTTTTCTAAAACCCACGCTCATGAAATTTGAGCACGATACATTCACGCCCTAAAGACAGCTTTGCAGAGAGTTTCATTGCACCCAGTTCATTGGTTTATTTACGCTAGTTCTTTTACGTCCAAATACCGCTCGGACACGCTCCACACAGTGGAGCATGGGACACAGCAGAAGCCGTTCCCAGTGAACCGCGTACACTTGAACGGTGACCGTTCAGAGTAGACTCTCCACCAGCGGTTCGTGAACTGTGGTCCACGGCAACATTGCCCTGGGTCCGCACTTTTTCGGCAATTGCTCCACCGCAGATGGGTACGGCAGTGAAGCGGGTTTAAATCGTCAGACCAAACATCTTCGCAGGTATGCGAGTTCTCAGGAGCCACAGCGTACTCTTGCCGATTTCTAGCTGCGAGCACATCTTTTTCTACAGGCTTTCTCGAGGAAAGCACTCGGATGTGGGCCCACCCGCAGGGTCCAGAAGACAACAAACGTGATTCATATCCAGCTGGACTGACAACTTAAAATTTCTCAGATTTACAATGACATGTGTTCCTCTATGAATGCAACATGTTGCTGTGATACTGTACACGACATCACTTTCGCAGGCTCAATATTGGGAAATTTTGGAAAGTGCAAGTATTGGGATTACCTACTTCGCGGGCACAAAATTTTGCGACTTGCAGCGGTGTGCTTTGCATTCTTTACCGTGGCGTAATATATACCCGAGACCAACTTTTTTTACACTTTTAGAGTAACGAAATTAAGTCCTCACAAAAATTAAGTCGATTACAGTAAACACGCTCAAAATGGGGGTTTGCTCATGACCCCTAAAATAGTTGGGTGACCCGTGGCGGCACAAGGTTTGGGCAGCGCCGCTTCAGACTCACCCTCTCGTTCTTGAGGTCCATGGGGTCGTTGAGCTGCGAGAGGGTGGTCGGCAGAGAAGAACTTGGACATGAGACGCCGGCAGCGACACGCCAGGGAACATCTCGGCAAAGCGCTCGTGGACCGGAGAGTTGCTGCGACCACATCCGGCCATCGCTAAGCCACACATACCGCAAATCCCAAAGGGACGTGGCATGCATTACAAAGACTGCGCTCGGCTGCAGTGAATATCACGGACTCTGTATCAGCCTTCACTAACAACTTCTGAAAATCGTCGGTTTCCTGTAGATTGGTATCTAGTGTTCTCAAAAACCAGCCACTGACGAGAAACCGTTCAAGTGGCAAGTTTGCGTTTCGTGCTGAGGTGACTGTGAGGCAAGTTTGCCGTACGGATCCCAAATACACATGGTACGCCTTAATAAGACTGTGGTCGCCTCCAAAGACGTCGTAAACTTCCTGTTTGTGTCAGCTTCACTGAAGGGCGGTCCAAACCAAGCCGCAAAATGGGCCCACAAAAACGAGGGAGGCGGAACCCTTTTGTTTAACTACTGGGTGTATCAAGGAGTGGCCCGGCTCTTTAAATCGACCACAAAATTCGGTTTCTTAACCTATCCCGCTACAACTTTGTGCAGCGTTGCCCACAGATGGTGCACTTTTTTGGTAAAATTTGCAAAGAGCAAATTTACCTGAGAAAAAAGTAAAGAAAAGAAAAGGCTTAGCTCCTATGGAAATGCAGCAAAGCCAAAGGTCTTCAAACAATACGGCGCCGTTTGCACGGGAGACAAGAGATGGCGCAAGCGGTTGCGATGCCAACTGCGCCAACGAACGATAATATGGCGCTGAGAGCTGGCGTCTTTAGCGGACTATCTCTTCGACTGGAAAAGCGGCGCGAGCTTTTTGATATCAGTTGCCGATGCATTATTTTATCATCCTTACTGATAAAACATATTGAATGGACACATAATCGATTAGAAAAAGGGTTTGTAGGGATATTTTGACTTTTTATCGGGGTACTGATGTCTTCTGCTTTGCAGTTCCTCGTTGTTACCGCGCCCGTTTTAGTTTCTGCGACTGTCGCCGCCTGCGGTATGCGCTCCGCTTTTGAGCCAAGAAGATTGTCTGCTTAAAGACGCCGGTTTTCGGCGCCGTATGCTCGTTCGTTGGTGCAGTTGGCATCGCGACCGCTTGCGCCATCTCTTGTCTCCTGTGCGAAACGTTTGTAAGACCTTGGGCTTCGCTGCATTTCCATAGGAGAAGCCTTTTTCTTTCTTTACTTTTTTCTCAGGTAAGTTCAGCTCTTTGCAAATTGTACCAAAAAAATGCACCATCTGTGGGCAACGCTGCACAAAGTCGTAGCGCGATAAGTTAAGAAACTGAATTTTGCGGTCGATTTAAAAAGCCTGGCCACTCCTTGATACACCTGGTACTGCATGCCGTTTTAGTTTAGAAGCATGCGGGAGTGTATGGACAAGAATTTGGAAGGGACAGCCTGCCGAGGGCGTTGGGCAGGTTGAGAGGGAAAGGGAAAAATAAATGCATATGACGGGGGAAAAGGGGCAAAAGGCACCCTTTGTGTGATTTAGGAGTGGCTTTGAGGGGGGAGAATACAACAAAAACAACTGCTTTCTAATCCTCCCCTTGTCCTTTAGTTGGGTTCCCAAGAAGCGACTAGCGCACCCCCCTTCCCCCCTACCCCACTCTACACCTCTCAAGGTTTGCGAGGAGGGTGGGCTGCCTTCCCCGCCTGGCGGAAA
This sequence comes from Ixodes ricinus, assembly GCA_037355805.1. Lineage (NCBI taxonomy): Eukaryota > Metazoa > Arthropoda > Arachnida > Ixodida > Ixodidae > Ixodes > Ixodes ricinus. Next base: position 187,094 of record JAZHYW010041022.1, on the reverse strand, counting down.
GGGCTCTCCGGCGCTTTGCGGCTCTCTACGGGGCCAGCAAAAAATGGATATTTTCAACTTTGGACAGCAAAACGGGAGCCGCAAAACGTCACAATCAGGCGACCGTTGACATCCTTCCTCTCCCGCCGGATTTTTGGGGACCCGTTTTCTCCTGTTTTACGGCTTGGTTTAGACCGCGCTTAACGACTTCAAAGAACCATCGGCTTCTTGTAGGTTTGGTCTCCATTGTTCTCGAAAACCAGCCAATAATGAGAAGTCGGACTACTAGCAGGTGTTTTGTGGCGAGGCACCGTGAGACGAGTCCACCTGGCTTCTTGTTGAGGTGTTCCTTAACCCAATGCCCAACAAAACACCAAAGGCCATGCTGAAATAAGCGAAGCAATTCGCTCTCATTGCCCGCCGTTATGACCGTCAACGGGATATCAAAGCGAAATCGGCACCTTGCTTGTCTCCTCATTGTAACGTAAACATGTAGTAAAACCACAGCAAACACCACCCTCACTCGAGCTGCCTGAATGCATTGATGGATGGACGCATAAGAACCCTTTAAATCGGGGGGCAGCTTGCGCCACCTAGCGTGTAATCGAAGATCACCGGAACCATCCTGGATAGCGACATTGCTCTATCGATGGATGAGAGAGGAGATGGGCCTTACGTGTCAGTGGGCGCATTGGGAGCGAGGACATAGCAGTTGCTCTCGCACAACGGATAGATGATGGTCGCCTTGGCCCAGTACACCAGATGTGCTGCCAACTGGAATACCTGAAGAGAGCAGATGTCAAGGAACGAAAACCTTGCCTTATTTCGCTGCATTTTCTCATTTTTCTTTTTCATTAATATATGTCGGTTGTAAGTCAGCGCCTGTTACAATTCACATTCTTCCAGGTTTAGTGAAACTCGGTAATAATGGTAAGTTTTCTGAGTTCCTGTCCGTTTCACTAATTCTCAATGCCGATTTCAGAGCTTTCCTGCAGGCTTCCCTCTTTCTTGCATTTTGTCCCACTGGTTTTCCCAATCTGTGTGCTGATTTCCTTGTTTTATCCCATTTTTCCCCTGCTAGTTTCCTCATTATGCCGATCTCTCGTGACTCCAATCTCTTCAGAAAAAAATACTCGGTAGCCACATTTCTGACCACCCCATCTAAAACATGTAAATAACCCAGCAAATTGAAGACTGCCGACCAGAGTATGTAAACAAAAACAAAAAAAAATTGGAGACTGCATTTTGATCTCTTGATCATACTTTCGAATCAGAATTGCAACGTGCGAGAAACGACAAGTTTTCTTGACATTTTTGTTTTTCTATTTGATTAATTATATGCAGCGTCACGCAACCCGACATGACGTGATGTGTTCACGTGATGAGACATCAAGTAGTGGTACGACATGAAATTCGAGTTAGCCTCCGTCAGAATGCGAGTCTGCACTAAAACGCAAGAGCACCGAACAGAGGAGGGTGGAGCCCCCAAGAAAGAGACATGCCTGCTTGAGGGAAAGGTCCGTGTCTGCGGCCAGCTGGACAAGGCTCCGCATCGGACTGGCCGTGAAGATGAGCCGGACCAGAGCAGAGGACGAGTCGTTGGGCAGCGAGTCGGCAAGTTCTCGTGGATCCACAAGCAGCAGGAGGGTGTGGTAAGGCCTTGATGTGGAAGACAGGCAAGCCCAAGCTGACGTCCACTTTTAGGACAGTGCGTGTCATCAAAACACTACCAAAAGCCCACGTGCATGCCACAGCTCCCTTTTGAACATATCCCTCAGCTTCCTAGATTTCTCTTTGAAAGGAAAAGGGGATGAAAATGCCCTGGCCATCTCAGTTTTCCCTATTTTTCTACCGACAGTGCTTCCCCTCCTCTCCCAGTTTGTTGACATTTTTTTCTGGGCAGTAGAAAAACAATAAAGCAACGTGTTTTCCCATATTTCCTACTGCAATGTAGTTATTTTAAAAGGCATCGATTCCTAAAAATGGAAAAACATGTTCCCCAAAGTTGGAGCTGCCTGGATTTTTAACCAGGGTTCTTACTGCACTTATACGAGCAGATAAATTCCTTGAATTTGCAAACTTTTTTCTGCTAGTAGAATAAAAAAAAACTGAAAAAGAAGACCGAAAATTTTGGTCCCTTTTTTTTTCTATTTTAGCAGTATTTGAAAGTCAGGGGACACCACCTGAGCTGCATGAGGCACTTCTGGATGGCTTCTGCCTGTTTAAGACAAAAAAAGACAAAAAAAGAAAGATATGTGACAACGTTAAGTTGAACACCTTCCAGAAACGGAAAGAAGTCTAACTTGTGCAGAAACCAGAAGCCCACCTTCAGAGAATTCCTGGTGAGCCTCAACCTGTGGACCTTGTGCGGAAGGCAGAAGGACACGTTGATCCACCTGTTTATCCGCAGGTGCACGGAACCGCTGCTGTGCAACCTAGAACGCGGCGGCGAAAGGATATCTGTCACCGACCTCCCATCGCGCACACTACGAGAGACGAAGCACGAAAAGCACTCTAGTCCCTGACGGTGAGCTTGCACCAGGAACGAAGGAAAGAGCGGGCGTCGAGAAAACAGCAGCGAGCGTCGAAGTGTCGGCGTGACAGCCGGCTGGAGCGGGATCAGTGAGTCGGCAAGGCCACGCTGGGCTCTTTACCTACTTCACTCAGTGGGGTCTTTGTCCACTACACTCAGTATCTCGAACATTTGGCCTAGAATGTTCGAGCGTCGAACACTTGGGAGAATGACTCTCAGCAAGGCCATGTTGTCTTCTCTATCTATTACACTTGAGATAACAGTAAGCGCAGGTCTTCTAGAAGTACAAAGAAGCATTCCCTCTCGGCCATGGACGTTTGAATATGAGATTCAATTGATACCCCAGGCAAAAATCAGTCCACTTCCAGCTGGATTATGGAACTGGTAATGAGGCGGTCTAGCTGGATTCCAGCTGGACCCAGCTTGAATCCAGCTGGACCCAGCTGGAATCCAGCTGGGCCGCCTCATTTCCAGTTCCATAATCCAGCTGGAAGTGGACTGATTTTCACCTGGGACGTCATACAGCAGCTTTTAAATTTATTAATAATTTAACGGTCCTCATGTCCACCCAGTCTGGTTAAAACTGAGAATAACAGGTGAACAATAAATGCAAGGTACATCCTACCGGTACCAAACTTTTCGGCATTCGCAACAAGCTCGTCTTGAAAGCGGTGAAGAAATACGGACATGCTGCTTCGCTAGTGGTGTGGTCTAAAATCTTTGGAAAGGACTAAAAATAAACACCTTGGAACCTCTAAAAGAGTTTTCTAAAATAATTCAGTCATACAATATAATATAATACTTAAAAAGCTATTAAAGCGGGTGATTACCATGCATTTGACACTCTGGCAGATGTTCCCTCAAATTTCAAAAGGTTAATAATATGCAAGTTTGTATATTTCGTGCAAAGAGGGACGAACTGGAAAGGGCAAGTTGGGAACTTACTCATTGTAGGCTCTTTGTAGGTCTCTGGCTAATTGACTTCGCTTGAGGATGAGGTAGTACGGAGATTCTTCGCTGTCTGAAGTCCGCAGAAGTTGGACAAAAGATGTGCAAGATCATATTTACATCAAAAAGAAATCATATTTACCAAATGAGCTTTGCTTTAAAATGCACGCTGACATCAAAGATGCAACACTAACAGCTTTTAATTAGAAATGATGGTTTCCTTCTTACAAAGCAGCAAGAAAATGCACCCCAGAATATTAAACCAGTAGAATTGATTCCAAGGAAAGCTAAGACAATTTTATTGCTATACTCCTCCCAAAGATCTATGTAAGAAATACTACCATGTCATACCACCCACAGAAATTTTTATTTCACATTAATGTAGTATATAAAGACTAGCACACAAAGTTAACATCCGTTCAGTACTACCATGGAAATGAAAGTTGTACCAATAAACACCAACCTACATGTCTAGACTGAGTCAGTCTGTGAATTACTATAAAAAAATATTCTAACAGTACACACAGCCAATTCTAACAGTACACACAGCCTCATAGCTACTTCTAGTAACTAATAGTTCTAACTCGAGAGACAAAGAAAACAAATTACTCTAAACCTGAATTCTATTTACCTTAATTGAATGTTGCAAGACCTAAACATTATAGACAAAAGTGGTACATAAACTATGCTGCACTCAATGCATGCTGAATACACAGCAAAACATCACAATGAAAATAAATACAAGAAAAATCAAAGGTGCGCTAACCCTCAGGCATGGCCACGGTGTCGTCGTGCGCTTGGAGCATGCTTTTGAGCTCGCCGCTCAGGTAGTTACAGCGGCTCTCTTCCGACGACAGCGCGATGGCAACCTTGTGCGTAAAGTCGTGGTAGAAGTTGACGATGTCGTGACTCGCATTGGCCTTGGAAACACAAGCGTTGGAAAACATAACATCAGTAACCATGCGCCGCATCAGGGGTTCTGAAACTTCAAAGCATCAAGGAACCCGCATCTGCCTCGAATGGCAACTGGAGAACTTCCCAGTCTCGGCACTCGTAGAAAACAGCGGTACAGAAGCCTGCAGACCTTGCGAACAATAATGGTGCTGGGAAGTGTTAGGCTGCTGGGAAGTGTTAGGCTCACAGTTATGCACCGATAAGTGGCTCAGCAGACCCACTAAAATAGTGCCCAACTGTAAATACATCTTGCTTAGGAGAGTGGTGGTCGAGGGAGTTAGGGAGCTCAGGGAAACGCATGAAACTTCCCTGGAAAACCCCTGGGCTCCTAAATACCCGGTTTGAGAACCTATGCACCGGATCAACTGTTGTTACAATCCTGAAAACAAGCAAAAACATTTCCCCTAACTTTTTTTTTTTTTTCCCTGGTGTGTTGCGTACGGGACGGAAATAAAGGCCTGACGAAGCCCGTGACCCCTGAAGTTCAGCAGCTCAAAATAGTTACATAACAACACTTCCACAAAACATCACATGACAATTTTACTAAAATTGAAGCAAGGGCAGGTAAACAGCAGCACATTCATTGGATGAAAGACGCTATAAATAAATGTCAGTAAATGATTGTTGTGCTACTACCAAAAACAAAACGATAAACAAAAAAAACTACCTAAAATACAATCATATCGTACGTCTCCCCAACTGTACTCCAGTCATTCCTAACAATCGTATTTCCATACAATCATGTAATATATTCCCCAACTATACTTCAATCTTTCCCAAACATTCTTTAAACGGAAGCTGAAACATTACTTGAGAAAACCGAATTAAAGGTGAATTCTCGCATATTTTTATCCCACGAATCTGAATATCACGTTCGTTTTCCCCGAGGATGTGACCAAACGCGAGAAAACACGAAAATCCTCGGACCAGTTGTGACGTCATACTAGGATCTTTGGGCCGCCAGAGCGTCACTCGTTCGGCCAGCGCATGGAATCGCAAGCTTGCCAGGTATATTAACCCGCACTGACACCAGTTGTGACATTTCTTTCTTACCTTTTTTGAAAATAGCTAGAGAGCACATGCATAGCTTCGATAGGCACTGAAAATGTACAAGAGTGTAGATTCCGAAATCTCCCACTATGACATCATGCCCCGGAAAAGAGGGGCTTCAGCGGTACTTTGAAAATTAATTTCTGCAGCCTCCGTGCACCAAATTGAAAAATAATCTCGATAGTCGTGATCATGGAGGCCAAATGAAGACGATTTAAGCGTTTTTCCTCAAATACAGAACTGCTTCAGTTTCCCTTTAAGGGGCAACTCCGCTTCATTTTTGTTTTTGAAGAAATCAATGCAAGCCCCTTCAGTATCACCTAAGAAAACCGCACGTCAAATATTACGACCCTCCCGTAATGTCCCGAGAGTATCCCCGTCACCCGAAAGATAACCCACTCCCATTTTTGACAGGATTTGCTATTTTTCAGAAACACCGAAAGATAGCCCCCACCTAGTAATTGCAGGGCCCATGTTGATAGTGATTTCGACAGAAATGGCATTACTTAGCCACGACGGGAGAAAATCGAACGTTGCCGACTGGGAAGGTCAAGCGTCTTTGGTTCATCGCCCTACCCCGCAATCCCAAGTTTCGCTGGTCACAAAATCTAAAACTAGCATTTTTTTCATCTTTTTTCGATCGCACACCGAAAGTTGGCTTACTCCGTATTTTCACCCAATTTGCTTTCGCTTTTAGGTCGGCTATCTGTGGGGATATTACGGTAGTTCTGTCTAAATATTTCTTGAACAGTCCAGCAAACCTTGGAACACGCCAAGTTGCCAAACTTGGCCGACTCTAGCAGGCAAATTAAGGTGCAATCAACGGCCTAGTCAAGGCTACAATGTTGGCGTAGCCAACCCTGAACTAAATGTCATCCACATTGCTACTTTTTGTTTCTTTTTACCTCTCCGGGTAAGCGTAACAGGTGACGTCAGCAGCATGTCCTCTTGGCGCTCAGTGGTGTCCACGTGATTGGCGCAACGCACTTCTCAGCCGCTGGAAGCCGTCCAGCAGTCCCACCGTCATCACTGCCTCCCGCGTCACAATTGCCATCGCCGTCTCGCCGTTTGTGATTATTGTCTCTCAGAAATTCAATTACATTATTGCAGTTGTGCAAACGTCATCGGATGACGTAGACACCAAATTGTGGTAAAGACTGCGGTCCAAAAGCCCTTGCACCTTGCACATGCCCGCCCCAACTGTAACCCGCCCCAATCCCGCCCACTGTCACGTAGAGGATCACGCAACCGCTTGTACCACGTGGTAGCCATGTTTTCAGCGGCCTGAGGCATATGTTGCCCAATAGAGCCGAAGTTTTGGTTTCTGCTAATGTTAAAGTAAGATTTCACAAAATATGTCACATTTTTCGCGAAGCAAGTGACGTAGTGCCTTTTATTAGTACTTTTTGGCGTAGAATCACTCATAATCCCACAATTTTCAGAATTGAGCGGAATTGCCTTTAACTACTACCATCTTTCCCTAGCCGAGTTTCCTGGCTTGACTTCCCTAGTTCTGGGTTTTCCTCCATTTTCCCTGTCAGTCGAATTTCAAAACCAGCCGAACACACCTTGAGCGCAAAGACGACGTTGAACATGAGGAAGGTGGACGTCTCCCGCTTGGAACAGAGCTGCACGGGGTGCCCCACGAACCGCACGTCGTTCACCTTGAGCTCAAACTTGCGGTTACAGAGTTCACTCTTGGTGGCAAACAGATTGGACAGCGCCTTGTCCGAGATCCTGTGTCCCAAGTGGAGGGAGCGCTTTAGGGGTGACCGAATGCATCCAGCAGAAACTCCAACTGCGGCACCGACTAAATTAAACGCAGGGGCGGGAGAAACGTCTCACGTGCATGTTGGTTGTGGAAAGAACAAATGCATACGGTTTGTTTACATGTAAAGTTTGCACTCCCTCTTTTCCACAATACAGGGTGTGTCAAAACGCTATTCGGGTATAAAATAAGTTTTTATAAATAAAGCAATGAACTGAGGGCAATGAAAATTCTCACAAAAGGTGTCTTTAAATGGTGCATTTTTTATACCCAAATTTTATATATGTAGGTTTCAGAGAAAAAGTTAAACGCCAAAACACCTGTTTTTTTCCTATGCACAAAGAGGAAAACGGCAAAAACCGTCTGCTTGATGCTGCTACTCTCATCTGTTTGATGTTCCTACTCACAGGTGGCACAACATAAAACAAAAACGTGAAAGCTTATTGAAGAGATGAATACCCAAAAGCAGACGTAGCGAATTCGAGCGTGCGTGATAGCCACCTGCAAGTGGCAGTGTCTTGACAAGTTTTTGCTATTTTTCTCCCTGTGCATAGGAAAAAAATAAAGCTTTTTAGGCTTAATTTTTTTCCTTGAAGCCTACACTTGAGTAGGATAAATGCACCACCTGACAGACACCTTTGTGAAAAGTTTCAATGCACTCCGTTCATTAGTTCATTTATACACTTTTTTTAAGCCCAAATGGCGGCTCAGCACAGATCCTGCATTTCGTCCTCGCCGTCCTCTGTTCTCCTCTCACCGGCAACAGCGGGCTTTGCACCACCCTGCTAGGTAGTGCAAGCTACCGCTTGCGATAAAAGGTACAACCATTTGCATCCATCCATCCTTTGGTAGGCACCTAACAGAGGCCAGCACACGGCACACATGGAACACAAGTGCTGCGCCAGCATTCAGCAGGAACTCGTGTTTATTCAGCGAGGACACGAGATCCGGCCAAACGCTGACACGGCACTTGTGTCCTACTTGTGCCTTGTACTGGCCCGCCAGAGGCGACACAGAAAATCCAGCCCTATGCCCTTGTCACCTACACTGCTTTCCACCCGACGATAGAACCGCAGAAGACGCTAAGAGCCATCCACGATCCAAGCCAATCCAACACCGTGCGAGCGTCGTGTGAGCTTCGGGAGGGGTGCATCGTCACGCAAGAAGTTCATAGCGCTGAATTGGCCGACGTGGCTCGTAGCGCCTGCCGCGGTTAGTTGTAAGGTGAAATAGAGTAAAGCGCCATTCACACATATGCAACCGAGTAAGACCGAGAGAGACCAGACCAGTTTTTAAGCCTTTTGCAACGTCTTAGAACCAGATGCGCTGCAGCGGAGCTGGTCCTAAGACGTCGCAAGAGGCTTAAAAACCAGTCTGGTCTCTCTCGGTTGCATATATGTGAACGGCGCTTAAGACGGTGCTGGCTTTAGCCACTTCACCTGGCAGTTACGCTGGTTAATGCTATACCTCACTGTGGACAAAATATCCGCAAGAAGCCGGCACATAGGTACCTGCTGTCATGTGACCAGTGAGAGAAGGTCGGGAGAGAGTATGGCAAAGGGGATTTTCAGTCTTGCTGAAAACTGTTTTGCAGATCGGCCTTTTAGGGGAAAAGCTCGTGACACCGCGTCCTGACGACAGTTTGGTATTTCCTCCTTTTCATGTCGAATAAATGCTACAAGGTGCGCTTGAAGGCCACGAAAGACCTTTCGTGCAAGCTGCCTCGCCCCTGGGACTAGAACTAGTGCAGTTAGTCAGTCAAAGCACGGGTGCTGTAGCAGCTACTTACAGCACTAAGTTTTTGTCAGAGACTTCAGAACAAGTTCGGCTTCTGGAAAAGTTTGAGTTCAAAAAAAGGGGGAGGAAAGAAGACGACAGAGTTTTCCCGTTAGAAAACGATATTATACACTCGTCAGTTGTAGCTCAAAGTTGTAAGCCAGCAATCGGTAATCACACACCTGGTTGTGTTCAGGGTGTCCTCGGTGAGAATGAGTGCGTACGGGTTGCTTCGTTTTTCTGCGAATTAGAAGACAAAAACGTTAGAAAAGCAGAACTGGCAGTGTACGTTTCACCAGTTTCTTTGCACGGGCGCACGGCTTTGTTTTATAACGGTGCAAAATGCCAGTGTGCTGCTACATTTGGTATCACCAGTCGAGCTTGCTTCACTTACTGTTTCCGTGAGTGTCACTTTCTGTGTCGATGGCATACGGATACCGAAACAGCAGTCGGTCGCCCTTACTTCCAGATTTCACTAGATAAACGCCCAGCGGGCTTACTTCATCCATAATGGTAAACAAACACTGCAAACTTGGTCAATCAACATCGGAAACCCCTACCAAGACCACAACGACCACAACCCACGACTCCCCGAGATGTGCTTGAAAATAGTCCCACGCGTTCCGGCGTAGGAACACAACTCAAAACAAGCTCCTCGTATGCGCAGACTTTAATTTTAAATTCACCCACGCGTATATCAATGTATGAAGCTATAAAGAAAAACTAAACCGCTAAACCGTGTGTAGACTTCTAGAAATCGAATTTATTTCGCCAAATTGTAAAATAGTGTAAAGACCACTTTTGGGACTAGGTTTTGCAAGCGCAGTGACAACGTCGGTCTCATATGTGGTACGATGGTACGATGTAAGATAGGCTTGTGCGTGTGCCATCCGTGGTGCTGTCTATCGCTCTGAAAGGACGGCAATTTCGGAAGCGCGAGCTGCGTTGTCATCACAGTGAATAGCTTAGCAACCCGTGGCCCCGTAATGGAAGTTAACAAAGCCAAGATACTCGAGGAAAAGCTCCGAGAAGCGGCTTGCTACGGCGACGAAGAGGCTGTTATCACGCTCGTCGAGCGGAATGTTCGTATCAATTCCCAGCACGATATCAACGGATGGTGAGTTTTGTTGCCTTAACTGTTCAAATATCATCAGATCCAAGCGGTTCCCGCTGTTTTCACACTGTTCCGAGCTGGGCCCACGTTACTTAAATTCGTGTGGATCGCCTAAAATATCGTAACGTGCCCTCGGAAGCAGGCTTTCACCACGAGGTATGCGTGTAGTGCTGCGAAGCCAACCGCGACTCGAAAGGGGCGGCACCTCAATTGACCTTTTCAATTCGTCTCCAATAAAATCGTTAGATTACAGACTTGGGTTTCGAGTTTTTTTAATAAGTGCCGTATATTTTTTAACTGTCCTTTACTTAAAACGAATAAAAATTAATGTATGGTGTAGGTGTAAACTTAAACCAATTCAGGGAAGTGTAAGAATTACACTTCCTCGAATGAAAGTTTAAGATATAAACTATGGAATGTTTTAACCCGATTAATCGCTATCCTTTAATATATCAATTAATCGATTATTCGGTTGCATTACCCCTCAAGCATAACATCCAAAAAAGTCTCAAAACCATTTTTTTTTCACTCTTACTATGCTATGGTTGAATGTGCAGCCTCATTTGAAAACGTTAACACCCGTATTAAAAAAAAAAGGCAAATTATTGTAAAAATAAAATATCTTTACAACATAATTAAGCCTTATAATCACCCTGGATTGCAATCATGGAAATTCTGAAGTGTTTACAGTGGAATGCAACAGTGCTGCCTCCTAAAATACATACATGTGGACCGAATAGTAAAGCAAGTATTTTTACTTTCTCCTCGAAATTTCTAACTTAAAACTGAACTGATTTACTGGTCAGAAAAAGATGATACTCATAAAAGCATTAATTGATTAATCAGAAAGTTGATCTATCAGTTGCCCAGCCTTTAAGATATTAATTGTCTGCACAACGAGAACAGTGGTGTAGGTAATACATGATCAACAGCACACATTGTTGTCTGTAAAACCTCTATTCCTTTTAGAAGTTCCTTCGTTCATCCATTGTGACAGATGTAAGTTTCAATCAATCAAAGCAGGATATCATTGAAAGGCAATGAATCTGCAAACTAGAATAAGATTTATGCATGTTAAGCATAATTATACAAATAAATGTGCTTCACATCCGTTATCTAAGTTCAACATGACGTTACTATGGATCAACTCAGTTTTTCAATTGTCCATTTCCCCACATCGCCACCGTTTTGAGGATAGCTGCTATATGGTAACTGCTGTGTAGGTATTTTGAATGCATATCTTTTGAAGCCCAGCATTTAGATATATAGTGCTTCACCCTAATTTATGGATACACAGTTTTGAAACAAAACTCCAGACGGCGCTTCAAACGACAGGAAGCGGACTAATGGGAGGGAGCGGGGTACTCACCTTTGCGGGAATTCCACAACTGAGCTAATCTACTGGGTGTATCAAGGAGTGGCCAGGCTCTTTAAATCGACCGCAAAATTCGGTTTCTTAACCTATCGCGCTACAACTTTGTGCAGCGTTGCCCACAGGTGGTGCATTTTTTTTGTAAAATTTGCAAAGAGCGAATTTACCTGAGGAAAAAGTAAAGAAAGAAAAAGGCTTAGCTCCTAAGGAAATTCGGCGAAGCCAAAGGTCTTCAAACAATACGGCGCCGTTTCGCACGGGAGACAAGAGATGGCGCAAGCGGTCGCGATGCCAACTGCGCCAACGAACGAGCATACGGCGCCGAGAGCCGGCGTCTTTAGCAGACAATCTTTTCGACTCAAAAGCGGTGCGAGCTTTTCTGATATCAGTTACCAATGCATTATTTTATAATCCTTACTGATAAAACATATTGAATAGATGCATAATCGATAAGAAACATGGTTTGTCGGGATATTTTGACTGTTTTTTTCAGGGTACCGATGTCATCTGCTTTGCAGTTCCTTGTTGTTACCGCGCCTGTTTCTGTTTCTGCAACTGTCGCCGCCTGCGGACGCGCTTCGCTTTTGAGTTGCAAAGATTGTCTGCTAAAGACGCCGGCTCTCGGCGCTGTATGCTTGTTCGTTGGCGGCAGTTGGCATTGCGACCGCTTGCGCCATCTCTTGTCTCCCATGTGAAATGGCGCCATATTGTTTGAAGACCGGTGGCTTCGCTGCGTTTCCATAGGAGCTCAGCCTTTTTCTTTCTTTACTTTTTTCCTCAAATAAGTTCGCTCTTTGCAAATTTTACAAAAAAATGCACCATCTGTGGGCAACGCTGCACAAAGTCGTAGCGCGATAAGTTAAGAAACCGAATTTTGCAGTCGATTCAAAGAGCCTGGCCACTCCTTGATATGCCCAGTCGTAACGTTGGCTCAAGGGAATCTTTCGGTGTTTACATGGTTACGACCGCCAACCAGTTGGTGTCCACTACTCTTGACCTCAGAAGGCATTATTGCTGCCAACCAATTGGTGTGCTCTATTCTTGACCACCAGGAGACGTTATGAGGTACGGTAAGTTGGGAGAATTCCACTCGTGGTCAATGGCACCTGTAATGTTTCCTCGAGGTTCAGAAAGACACTCGCTTTTATAGCGCCGTTGCTTCACACACTGTTCTTAAATACTACATTTAACCCAACGAAAAACCACAGAACCTAAAGAACCAACCAATAGCCCTTGTCAACGCCAGTATAGAGGGCCTCCCAAATGCTCCCTTCAAGCAAGTTACCATATGGTCTGAATGCAGGACACCTTTGCACTGGGCCTGCAAGAGGGGTCACGTGGCAATCGTCAGGTACCTGCTGAACCAGGGTGCCGACCCCACGCTGACGACGCTGAAAGGCGAGACTCCGGCTATGCTTACGGATAACGAAGACATCAGGGCACTCATTGGTGGTAAGAGTCATCAAATCCGCTCGGTGCACTGGCTTAGTTACGTAAGTTAAATAGAGGCAGCGAGCAGACAACAGAGCGCGCCGTCTGCTCGCTGCGCCTATCGGGAGATGTTGCCACAATCCGTTGCTAACTCGGTCGTCTGTGAACACGTCCGCCATTGACCCTGGCAAGTTTGTTCGGTCTCATTTACTCGCAGAAGGGGAGCTAATACGTCTTAGAATTTCATCAGGTGGAATCTACCACGTAAATGCACATCCGGTGAAAGTTCGAGCTTTCTGTGTGCGGGCACCGATTTTTACGGCGCGATTTACCGTGCTAGAATCCATTGCAGACACTCTACATACAGGGGTACTGGCCCCGCCGTTGTGACTAGAACAGCCTTTGTGTCATAATTATTGGCTGCTTTGTAAACCGTGCGTCTTACATTGTGTATGTATACCTAATAAGAAACGAGGTCTGGTATAGAGCTGCTTTGAATGATAGATGGTACCTGAATTTCCTTAATCTTGGCTGCTGTTTAGAGCAATGTGATTGTTTACAAGGACACTGGACGAGTGGTGACGCAAGTTTTTATGTTCATATGGTGCAGCAATAACCAAATAACATATGTGAACTGTATCTTTTTTTTATTTTTTTTAGTTATATTACTGGTTTTTGTTCAGGACCGTTGTGGGAATGGCACATAAATGACAATACAAGAACAAATACATGGTCAAAATGGCAAACAATCTAAATTGTGATAGCATAACATGTCACAAATCAATAGAAGAAACGAACAAAAAGACATGCAAGCAAAATAAAGTTAGTACACTCAATGTTAAAGCGTTTTCTTACACAGTTCAGGAAGGGGTTAAAGAATTGGAGTTCACTGTTTCAGTGGATAGGTTATTCTAATCTTTGATGGCGCAATGAAAAAATAAATACTGGAATTTATGTGGTTAATGGCTCTATAATATGGTATATTCGTGGCGGCTACATGTTGGAATGCTCAAAAAATTATATGGACCTCTCTTGATTAATGTTGATCATGCCGTGAAATTTCTGGTACATTTAATTTTAGCTAAAAGTTAGTTACAATACAAAAGTTCAAAGCTAATTTCCTTTTAGCAAGAATTACTTTCTGGAGTTAACGTAGCTCCATTGGAACGCCTCGATCGCAGACACCGGCCCTGCGGAGGTAGTTCCTCAGACGACGCTGCCCATCACGCCCCACTTCCTGAGCCATCCTGCACTGTCCGACTACAAGGTGGATCTATCAGAACTCTCGCGGACCATCAGACCCGATTCCGACTTGCCAGCAAAGCACGGACTCCCCCAGGACAATGGCCAGTCGGACTACTCCAGTGGACAGCAGGGTAAGGCAGTGGCAGGAATGTTCCATACCTCGTTAAAGAATTCCCTTTCTTGGGCGGAAAAATTCCCTATTTTGGGCACTTTTTCCCTACATAAATTCGAAATATCCCTGCACATTTCCCTGCGTCATATTTCTGTTATCAATGATGTATTGTCACTTCACTCCAGCTTTTCAGGCTGTGCTTGTGAGGCCGGTGCACATTTGCCCATAAGAGCCGCATGAAATTGTATTTTTAACGCAATACCAAGTTCTTAAATTTTTAATGACTGGATGCGAATACACTTCAGAACGAAGAGAAGAAACAGCAGACTCAATGCAAAACAAAACAAAAAATAAACACATGACTAGTATGAAGACCAGTAAACGAAAATAGGCCAAACTCACGAAAAAATAAATACACGACTAGTGCGAGGTCCGGAAACAGACTGCGACAAGATATACCTGGCAGTCAAGCTGTGGACACACATGAGCACATTATCTGATGTCTTGAAATGTGTTTAAGCCACTCGAGTATTCTTGTGCGTGTGAAGGAGGACGTGTGTCAACGTCACTTTGAAGCTGTCGCAACAAACACCTCGCGCGTGAAACCGGGATTGCGTTACCATTGTTGCATTAAGGGTGTCGCTGCCCAGCCTATTACGTTTTCGTGTCTTTACGTCTCCCATCCAAGAGAAAATGCGCTCGGCATCCGCGCTTGCGTGTGGAATACAAAGACAAAGTTGTGCAAGCTTTGCGAGATTCTGAAACTGTGGTTCACATTTGAAGTTTTCGATTCCTTCGATCCTCTTCCACATCACGTCAATGTCCAATTGGCGGAGCGCATCCTTCTGCGTCTGCGATAGCGTGACGGGTAACTGTCTCCATTCGAGTTGAAGATCCTCACAGTTCACCTTGTCTCCGAACCTCTTCGCGAGCTGATTGAGCGAGGGCAACTGCTCGCGGCCTTTATAGGATAGTGCGATGTCTGCACGAAGAAATTCTATCTTCCTCATAAGGGGTCTTTGAAAGGCAGTCTTGACTTCAACTGGTCAACTGCAGTGATGTAAAAGCGGAGACACCTCTTTCGGAATTCTATTTTTTGTGCACTGTCCCCTTCAATGCCGGCCAGCTGCTGCTCACATTCCCCTCCAAGGTAAACTTGTTCCAGAGGAAGGTACACCCTAGGATCATTTTCGTTGACGTCAGATCCGTTCTTTTCCAGCTCTCTTGCGGTGACGAAGTTCATGAGAAAAGCTTTGATTATTTTTTCACTTTCCGCTTGCAGAGTATGCACCAACACGCTCTCCGATTGAAACAATGCGTTGAAGACTGCGGCGTTTTTCAAAGAAAACTTAAGAAAAAGTAGGTACGCCTTGTTGTAGGGGTTTTTCAATGCTTCAAGGCAGCGGTCCGCACTGATGAGCTTGTCCTCAACACGTGCAGCAAGGAAAAAGTGTTCCACAGCAACCCACTGCTCAAGCAGCCGGTTCACACAGTTGATCAAGGCTAGCCAGTGAGTGTTTGACGGCTTCAGAAGCTTGTGCTTCTCCATCTGGAAAAGCTCTTGAATCTCCTGGAGGACGGCAGATCTCTTCGCACTCGCTGAAACATAGTTTACTATGTTGTGCAGCATTTCTTCCAGGGTTCTTGGCAAGCATGCAGTGGCAGCACTGGCAGCGAGGTGTGCAGAGTGGCAAATGCACCGGATAACGATCAGGTTTTCGTTGACTTCCATTAGGCGTGTCATGACGGAGTTGTGTGTTCCTACCATAACGCTCGCGTTGTCACAGGCAAGTCCGATTATATTCTTCAGAGAGATTCCTTTCGCTTCTAAGCATTCTCTAAGCGAAGAGAACACGTTCTCTGCCGTCCCGTCGGCTGCGTTGACCTGCACAAGTTCCAGCAATTCTGTCGTCACCTTTCCAGATGATGGGTCAACGTACCGTGCCAAAACACAAAGTTGCTTCTGGCTGCTGACGTCAGTGCTTTCATCTATTAAGATTGGGAAGGTCGTCTCTCGCAGGGTTTGCACCAGCTCTTTGGTCTCGACACGCGCGAGAATATTCTTGACAATGTTGGTACACTTTTTTCTTCCCAGTGTCACTTTATCCAGTATCTTCGATTCTGAAATATCCTTTAACAGCGGAATTAGATGGTCCACTGTTTCGAATGCAACGTTATGCGCTGCAAAAAAGGCTGCCATTTTGACCTCTGCGAATTTCACGGGATCGTTCTCAGCGCAGACCTTATGGAAAAGCATAGTTACCGACGTGGTAGCAGTGAAGGTTTTTACAGCTGCTTCATGCTTTGCCGTTCTGCTGTTCTTGTGGAGGTCACTTTTCCCGCACTTGACGATCACACCGCAGGCTTTGCACTTGGCTTCAGTAGTGGTGTGTTCCTCTAGCCATCCTTTGAACTCTGGCAAGCTCAACCACTCGGAGCGAAATGACTTGACGTAACTTTTCCTTCTTGACCTTGTCCGTTTTGGATCGGACGGTCCGGCACTGTTATCCGATTCCATGGTCAGCACTCGTGAAAGCCAGACCACAGGAAGCAATGAGCAACGAAACCACTGATCAGTGAACGAAACGAAATTGTTTGCATTTGCCGGGAATACCACCCATAGTTGCCGGTACTCAAATAGAACACCACCATTGCCAGCCGTAGTGGGGTGTGCTTTGCCTTGACCAACATGAACGGAAGTGTACCACAATAATTTATTTTTTCAATATTTCTTGCTTTTTAACGGTTTTTCCCAAATTCCCTCCCCAATTACTGAAATTCCCTGCAATCTTGTGAAGATTCCCTTTTCCCTTTTCGCCTAAATCAAGGCCGAAAATTCCCTGAAAAAGGGAAAATTCCGTGCATGGAACATCACTGGGCAGTGGATGCCGGCTTGGATGCTAGAGTCACTGCGGTCGGACAGATGTTGCAAGAGTACTATGGCATTCCATAGCAGCCACTAGGACTAAAACTTGGGTTGACTGATTGGTCCTCCAAGGTGCTACTGGCTGTTGGCCACACTGAAATCGGTTGATCCAGGGGAGGCGCAGGAATCATACTTTTGGTTCGTAGTTTGTAGGCTAGGTGGCGCAAGCTACTGCCCGGTACAAAGGGTATGGCCGTCAGCATCCATCCGTCCATCCAGGGCAACCGAAATATTAGAGATCACCCGGGATTGTGAAAATCGCACATTCTTTTATCTCGGTGTCACGCGTGTGCCAAACATGCTTATGGCCAAGAGTAAAGGCCCGTTCGCACAATTGCATTTACTTACGACTGAGTTTTTGCAACCTCTTACGACGAGAAAACACCCTGACATGCTGACGCCATCTATGAGACGACCCTGGAAGCATATTTCACTAGAGCTAAGGTTTTGCAGTATCTGCGACATTGAATGTACATACTGTCTACGAAAGATGATTGCTTATAACGTCGTCAAAAGTTTTTCGAGCCGAGAAAAAAGAGACAATGATGCGCAAAGAAAATAGGAATAATGCCTAAACGGAAACGCCAGGCCCGACAGATTGCTCCAACAGAGATTGAAGGCACATGGTCGTAAGTGGTAGCAGGTGTGCAAACGAGCCTTAGCTTCTAAATAACTTCGGTGAACTGGAGGGTGACCAAGCTCAAATCACCAGGGACCCTAACTCTGGTGTGCATGCATTTGCAGTGGAGGAGATGGATCTGGTGCTAAAGGTGAGGGTGGCCTACCTCGACGACCCGGACTTCATCGAGGTGGAACTGCCGCGCACCGACCTCACCTTCGCCAACCTGTTGCGCACGTGCTGCGACGAGCTCGGCGCCGAGATGAAGAGGGTGGGCTCTCCCTCTTAACAGATTGTTCTTTTCGGCCTGTTCTGTGCGTCGGGCACTTTGGGGCCCTACGTCGTCAGAAAGCCGCTCCAGTAGCCCGAGGACAGTTTTTTTTTGGCAAAGGCTTAAATTAGTCGTATCGAGTCTCCGTCGTTTCTATGGAATGATCGATCGAGGAAACTTCACTTTGAGCGTGCTGCGGTCGCAGCTGAATTCATCGGGCTTCAAAGCTAATTAAGTGTATGGAAAAGGTAAATCACCTGTGGTCATAAGACACTACCTGTTATGGATTGCAATTGTCCCCATACCCATTTATAATTGTAACTTCGGGTCACAATGTTTGACCTGCATGCTCTTTTCCGAAGTCGGATCCTGAACTGTAGACGCAAGCGGAAGTTATCACCTCATGTCGAAGAATAATAATTGCATACGAAAATGCCCCCTGCAGCTGCGAGTCCAGTTGCTACAGAGGTGTCCATTGTGTAATGCATGCTACGGCGATGCATTGAATGGTTTCACTCAACAAACTGGAGCCATCCAAATTTTTAACGACACTGTTCACTTTTGAGAAACAAGACGTGGGTTGATGCTGAAAGGTTCGAAGTACAGTCAAATCCGACTATATCATACCCGTTTACATCGAATTATCCCTTATATCGAACAAGTTTTGTGCACAGTAATGTTGCAGTGATAATATATAGCAAAAACTACGGTTACATCGAACAAAAATAGCAGCCGCTACCGGTATATCGAACTGCCAAGAGCGCCGTTTTGCTCTGCAAGCCGGCTTTCCCCCAACGCTAGCGGTCGCATTGGGGGAAACCCAGCTTGCAGAGCACACTAACTTTTTTTTTTCCAGGCGGCCGCGTCGATTGTTTTGAAGAAAAAATGAGTTTTGAATGCGAAATCATGTACGTCATTCTTGCTCTCCGCGTGTTGGCGCGCTGACTGGCGCTGACCTGGCGCTGACGGACACGCAACGCCATCAATCGTTGAAACTGACGCGCAGCGGCAGTTTCAACGATCGGCCACCTCATAGCGCTGCGTGTCCGGCGAATGGGAGCCTCGTCGACGCCCACCAGCCAATGGGACCGAAGTGTAGAAGGTGCCGTTGGCTAGCTTTGCACTTGGTTTCATAGCTGGGAGCTGGCGAGAAGGATTTAAGAGCCGTTTGGCGCGGTTTCAAAGCTGATGACGTCGGCTCACTCCATAAAACAGTTAATGCTTTCGGATTTAAAAAGAAATCTCTTTTGCGGAGCGGGCGGGGAGAGGGTGCCCCCGTGCTCTTCTTCCCGCTCCGTCCGCAAAAGAGAATCAGCTTGCTCTGCTAGCTGGCTTTCCCCCAACACAGCCTCAGCCTTCTAGGGGAAAGCCAACTTGCAGAGGAAAACAGCGCTCTGCAGGAGAAGGTGCTACTGCTCGGACGTGCTCCGTGCTCTTGACATAGTTCAGTGCTAATGCGCGAATATAGAAGGCAGCTGCCTCGGCACTTTGGAGTCCGTCGATAACGTAGAAAAATATTGTTATCGCGGATGCAATGAAGAAAAAGCAGCAGAAGATCCAAGACTATTTCATTATGTAGTATGTCAGCAGAAAGTGGATTTTTGAGAGTTAAATTCATTAAAACTTTTATATCGAATTACCTGCTATATCGAACTGGTAGACTTTTTTTGCGAGTTCGATATAAACGGGTTTGACTGCATACACTGAACAAGCCAAGCTTAAAATATCAGAGCTTGCTGGCATATCTGGCAATGGGCTGCAGTAGCCTTCGGAAACTAACTAAAGCGTCGTTCACGAGAAAAAAATGCTGCACTTATAACGCCAGGTTTTAGTCCAGTGTGCATGCCCACGTAGCGCGCCAGAGAAACGCCTAACTTGGCACAAGCTTGGCAATCCTACGGGCCTTACTCGGGCCTAACACGGTTTGGCTCCCAGGCGCTACTTGGAGCCAGAGTATACTTCCTCTCGCTCGCCATATAATTTCCAAAGTGCCAGACTTGAGCCAAAGAAGATGCCTTGTATGGGCCGATAGAACCCGGGTTGGGGGGGCGGAAAATTTGTAATGATGCTATTCCCATTCTTTGCACCGGGGGGGTCCACCCATGTCTGCCCTCCGAGAAGGGGAGGGAGGGCGACTTTGTTTGGGGGGCGCCTGCCCCCTGATCCGCCACTGCTGGGACCAAGAACCAGAGTCAGCAAATCTGACACTCTGGGTAATTTAGGTCCAAAGTTGCCACATGAAAAACTGACAAGACTGAACAACCAGAAAGAAAGCTTAACCCTGGAACATGTTTGGCAATTTAGGCCCAAAGATGCCGGGTTACAGCCAAACTATCAACAGTGAAGCCTAAGTTTGGCACTTGTTTGGAAAATTAGAGCCAAGCTACCCGGACTCTGGCCAAAGAAGGTCAAGTTTGGCTCTAACTTGACTTCTGGCTTTTAGGGCCTCTACATTCCGAAACAAAAATTTGATTTTAGTTCGAAGAATTGTGCTACTCCGCAGAGCGGCACTTCCTTGGAAAATTTTTTCTTTCTGAAGCCGTGCCATTTATATATTTAATTCCATGTTCAGGTCCGGAAACTGCGGAAGCTTCCCAACACCATCATGCGCAAAGACAAGGAAGTCCAACGGTTATCGGACTACCAGGAACTTGAGCTCGTTCTGGACAACATCCAGCCCAAGCCGGCGCCCTCTGCGGCCGCTGTGCAGACCGTTCCGGCAGTCACTAACGGCGCCATCACTCCGGTCATGCACTTGGCCGGACTCTTGTCCGGGGGCCACTACAACTCCCCCCGGGCTACCTTCCGAACGGCAACGGAAGCGTGCAGCCCAGCGCCACGTTTGCAAAGTCATCTTACTGCGTGAATGGGACTATCCTCTATTGAAGGCCACCCTAGATGCCGTGTCTGGACCATTTTTTTATTATGTCTTTCACATCTGGACTTGGTTGGGTGTCACGAGTTTTGGAATCGTTTGGGAAAATGGCGATCGTCTTAGGATTATGTTTTCCCTGGACGTCGAAGTCGATGGACCCCACCTATACGGCAGTGAATTGATTCATTTGTGAATGGACAGTGCTGATGTATATGTTTTCTAAGGTAAAAAGCGAGTAGAACTTTGGAGGTTGTAGTGTGCTCCAAGCTGAGACAGGACTACATAGTGAAAGGTCTGGTTTACTTTCGAGTGCATGAAATAGTAGTTGTAGTAGTTGCACCGGTGCTTAGTGTACTGAGATTGCTGGTACTAGCGAGAGGGGTGAGAGGTACAGTGATGTCTCGTTAATATGGACACCTTCGTTCCCCCAAAAATCTTCCATGTTATGAGCTATCCATAACAATGAGACAAAAATGTCTGTATTTTTCCAGTTCGTCCCCAAAAATGGTGTCCATATAGCAGGGTATCCATATTAATGGGATCCATATAAACGAGACATGACTGTAATGATCATTGCAGCTGAGCACTGCAATGATGCCAGTAGTGTCTGGCAGTGGTATCAATGGTGCTGACACTCGTATTGGTTCTGACCAGTGATGCGGAGTAATGATGCTAATGTCACTGTTAATGACTATACTAGTTTGCCTGGTGTCAGTGCTTCACTGGTAGTGTTCAAAACTGGTGTTATCTGTAAAACATCCTAGCTTTGAAGCTGAAGCTGACATCTGATTGATATAAGGTGAAAAATGCTATGCTAGCACTTAGAACCAAATTCTATCTTCCATTAAGATTTTGACATTTGCAAACCAGGGGATTAATATCATGCTCCGCAAATAGGGTCAGCTCTGATGATGCCTGTTATCTTCCAGCAATTCCAATGATGATGCTTCCTTGATACAGCTGGAGAAGCATTGTGCTCATATAGTGGTACCATACATTTGTACTGTGTTTTCATTGGATCTGTCTGTCACTTGAATCCAAAGATCTGAATTTATACTCTTGAAAGCAGACTTGAAATTGTGAAACTGGTTAGTGCCCCATTGCCGATGAATGAGGCATCATCCTACTGTTATTTATTTAATGCTCCTCTACTGCATTGGTGGTGGTGCTATTTTCACACTGCTACTGACACCATGCAGTACTACTGGTATTATAAGCACGCTTCAAAGTTTCAGAAGCGGATGACCGCCTCGTGTTCGCAAGCGTTACTGTCTTGGTCAGTGTGATTGTTTGATGTAACAGTATGTTAATTAATGTACTGCACCCATACGTGTACTAGTGCTTGCATGTGTACTGCCCAGGCAAAAATCAGTTCATTTCTAGCTGGATTATGAAACTGGAAATGAGGCGGTCCAGCTGGATTCCAGCTGGGTCCGGCTGGAATCCGGCTGGACTGCCTCATTTCCAGTGCCATAATCCAGCTAGGAGTGGACTGATTTTCACCTGGGCGGTATTACTGGTTCAAGGCTTCAGAAAGTTATGGTAGCTTCCAACTGGTTATGAATGATGAGAATCCTTGTAGAACTTGAGTTCACATGCCAGACCTATGAGCTCCCATCATGGTTCTTTGCCACTGGCTTGCTCCCTTCATTGCATACATATTGTAAAGTATTCTGTTGTACCGTGGTGGTTTGTACTGAACAGTCATCTTTTCTGTACCGGTGCCATACTGTCAAAGGACCGAATCTTCATTCCAAGAGCGGATTTGAATGACGTGCCACAGGGCTAGTCTCAAATCTTTCAGATGTAATTTCGGTTAAAACTAAATTGTCTCTATCTTATGCTTTTAGCATCGTATGGCATTCCAATGTATAGATTGGTAGTCTGAAGATGGCATAAATGCAATGATGCCGAATATGAGCATTTCTTGATGTTAAACTCATGCTTGGCAAGCACCTAAACCTTGAAGCAGCAAATGAAAAGCACAGCATGTAGAGGTTAGGACCAACGCTTGCAATATACAAAGTCATCGGACTTTGTAGTGGTTGTGCTAGATGGCTTTGCCAAACGCTTACATTCTAGAGCAGGGAATGCATATAGTTGGAAGCACGCGCACCAGGTTGTCAATTCTGTATACTAAGTGCCTTTTGTAAAACCCATATGCTTTCAGGTGCCCAGTCCCAAAAATGCATCAATGACAAGGTGTAATTCATAGAAATGTACTGTTTTGTCCTTCGCCCTTTTAATTACCTAATCTTACTTTGACCATTTCAGTCAGAGATTTCTAGCTTGCGTGATACTGTGGTTAGATGCTCGATAAAGGCAAATGCGAGCAATATCTAACGTGCCTGCAAAAATTTGCAGAGTGAGGAAATGAAGTCTAGTTTTTAAGAAATCGTGTTACGGTAGTGTTGCAATACACTTCTCTAGTCAGCTGTATCAACGAAGAGAACAAAGTAGATCAAAATATATGATGGCTGTTGCATTATTGCAGCAGGAATTTGAAATCTTTGTTTTGACATAAATCTAACAAAGGGATTCCGATAGCAGAATACATGTGCAATGAGGTTAAGAATTAACAAGTTCATGTTTATTTATTGCGTATGTTTGGTTTTCTGTTTTCTTTTTCCCATTTCCTGACATCTCCCCCAAGATATTGATTTCTTTTTGCACGAAACACTAGAATGGGCTCTCCATTTTTTTTATCTTGAGGATTATGTCTGCCCTAATTGACAGCTAGGGAACACCCCCATGGGTGTACCGACTGGGGAGGCAAGGGGGCACTTGCCCCCCAGTTCTCAGAGTGGGGGGGCAAGGCATGTGTTTTGCCCCCCTGAAACGGCCGCCACTGGGCAGGGCAAACACTGGCCGGCGGCGCTCAAGGGCACCGCCCCCGGCCCAGGGGGGGGGTCTGGGTCTGGGTCTGGTTTGCCCCCCCCCCACTCAAGAACAAGTTGGTACGCCGCTGAACACCCCCTCCCCTTGGGGATAATGCACGCACTAGGGGAATGCTCGACTCATGGTTGTGCATCATTGCGTAGTTCAGGTAAGCTAAAATAGTGCTTAAACATTGAATGCACTTACTTAGAAATGGAAAGGTAGTTGTGACAGAGGACAGGCATGGAGGCATATGGTGTCGGATGCCCTGGAAGTAATTTCGGTCGCCTCACTGTCTGTGACTGTTTTTTTCTTTTTTAAAAATATTTTTCCTTCGTTAAATTGAGATGTTTTCGTCCTGCTGGTCGTCACAGAAATTATACTTCATGAAATCTCTTGCTTTTAATGCTGAAAATATGTCTCAGGCTGTTTGCTAGGCCCTTGTGGGTAACTTTTTCCTTAAAATATCTAGGCCCATACAAATGCCCTTTAGTGAAGGCAGTGCACCTGTGCAGTCATAGCCATATTGGAGATGCAGATGCGATTCATGTAGCCGTACATGCAACCCTTGAGAGTTTACCTAAAACTTCTGCAGCGTCATCCGTTCGTGTTATTTACTTCCCGTGCAGGCGAGGGACCAATTCCACGTTGCAGACTAAAGTCGTGCCGCATTTTCGATTCCGCATTTTCGATTTTCCCAATGGCATTCTCCCCATGAATCTCGCAGCTTTCTGCGACGGGTAGGTGTCAAGGGCGAGGGTCTAGTCATGAGGACGTTGCGTCAACAGCGTGTCGTGTTATGTACATAGTGACCAAGCTACCTGCTTGCTGCCTAGTGTTGCCCTCTGTTGACCACCGTTTGCAATAAAACATTCTGTGGCCTCCTGTGTGGTTTTTGCTAGCTTTAGTAGCATTGTTCGAATGACAAGTGGTTGGGGAAGGCAACTTACTTGTGGAATGTCTAACACCGTTCGCACGGATGTTCTGTTGCCTCCGGACGCATCTGCTTGGGTTCGTGTACCATCACATTTCTCTGACTAATCCAGATGGTTCCCGTACATAACAAAAACATGACTTCTGTTTGCAAGTTTAAATGATGCATTATCGTAATTTCGACGAAGAAGAGCACCCTCTAGACACACTGCTACGCCAGATTACAACGTTGTGCCTCCTGAAATCGACTTTTATTGTTCGTTTGTAGTAGTACAATGTTCTGGGGGGAACTTGCGAGATATTGCCGCGCGCGCAGCTTGCCAAGTAGGCAGCGCGCGCGTGGCCTAACGGTTATAGCGCCTGCCTCCCACGCGAAAAGCCAGGGTTCGATTCCTGGCCGCGGGGACGCCTTTGTTGACATCCAATGTAATGTTCTCGTAAATTCGAGAATTGTGTTGCTTGTTCGAGGTTAGAAAGTTCTACACGCCGAACCTTCTGGGCCGATTATTCCAGAAGTCTACGCGTGTACATAAGGGACTTCGCGTGGCGAACCAAGTCAGTTTTCGCCTCAGCGTTCGATCCTGCTGCTTCGCCGCTTTCGACGCCCGCGACGCTCTGTTATTATCTTCTGTTTCCTTTTTACTTTTGGGCACAAGTTCGCCCCATTAAACGTTTAGTTTCTTTTGTTATCACCGCCTCATCAGTTGTCATTCGTGACAATATAATGAAATGAAATGAAAATATGTTCTGGTCTGTCTCCATTGCACTGTACAGTGCAATGAAGGGATGGGATGAAAACCATGGACTGCCAAAATGATATGCCAATGAAACATTAAGATGCCTCCTTTCTCGTTTTAACTTTCTTTCCCCATAATGAGGGATGGCAAAATTAAGTTTTTTTCTCTGAAAAACCCTGTTTTGGGCATGTGGTGTCATAAAAAAAAAATTCAAGGTGACCGTGGCAGCTGACACAGTGGTTTGGCTCCAATTTGTCACAAGTACAGGGTGTCTCCAAAAAAGCTTGCAGTTTTTTATTTTTTTATTTTCAAATATAAACTGCATCACAGAACGTAACTTTTGAATATGATGATGGCTAATGCTGAAACTATGGCGTCCGATTCGATCTCCTAGTGCTACACTTGGGCGATGAATGAGTGTTCGGCAATGCACAGTTTAATTTTGCAACAAAAGAAACCCCGTAAAGTTTTTTTTTTTTTTTTGGGGGGGGGGGGGGGGGACATTGTAATATAGCCAAAGATGACAGGTCCCGTCATGAGCCAGTTAGAAATATCACTCAGACGTGCATATCGGTCTGTGCGTCTCAACGCATACGCCACGCAATTTCTAAATGGCTCGTGACTGGACATGGCAGCCCATGGTTTTGGCTGTAGTCATTCATAGGGTAAGATGAAGTAGAAAATCAAAATAATGTAAACATTAAAAAATCGCGGCCAAGAGTGTCGGCCTTCTGAGAATGTTGGCGAGTGGACAGAACGAAATTGAGCTGCCGTAGAGTTGTCTCCGTCAACACTTGAAATTCGTAAGCAAGCGTTCCTGAAATGTGGGATGTACGTCGACTTTTTTTTAAAATCATGCACTTCTCTTCACACACTTTAAAATATTGGAATACGCTGAAACAACCAACACTGTGAAACACATACCTACTTCCATGGCAACACAGTTCCTATACTCCATTCACCACGGCAAAAGCTATGCGCTGGTTCGACCACTCGTACGTCTATCTTTCGCCACGTGGTCGTGCTCCCACCCATGGGTCAGGTGATCAATAAGAGGCATCTGATTAGGCTGGCAAGTGCATAGCTCCTACCGCACTGTCAGCTTAGGAGTGAACGGAGTAGAAAAACATCAACAAAATAAGAGCTCGGCGTTCTGACACCATCCCAGGGTTCAAGGTTCAAGGTGTTCATTGGCACAACTTCCACACAGCCGAGTGCCCGAGGCAGCCAAAAGGCAGAAGCCCATACAACCAAGTGCTGGCTGCCTGCTCGGCTGTGTGTTAACAGGTGAAATGATGATGAATATACAAATGAAAGGGAGGAAGAAATGGTATTTGCACAAAGTTATTGAGCTTGGAGGGCAAGCGACACAGTCCTGCTAAAGTCGCGGAGCTTGTCCCCAGTCCTCGGCAGAGGCAGGCGCGTGTGTTCAGGTAATGACAGGTACGAGCTCACCGCGGAGGGGAACAGTGAAGCTTCTTGTCGCCGGGTGCGGGCGCGGAGAGGGATGGGACAGCCTGTTCGACTAGAGATACGGGGAACTGATGCTAGGTAGGAGCCGGCCAGCGAAGGGCCAGGGGCAACAGCAAAGAGTCGGACACGCGCTACTGTTCGTCGGTGGCTCAGGCGGTGCCAGCCAAGAGACCGCAGGCGTTCATTGTAGTCAGAGGAATGGTCGTGGCGGGCCAAGGTTCGAGTCGCGCGACGCTGCACACTTTCTAGGCGCTCAGTGAGGTGTATCTGATGAGGGCTCCATATTGAAGAACGGTACTCTAGTCGAGGGAGTACCAGAGCCGTGTACAGCGTCTTCAGAGTCTCCTGTCCAAAACGCCGGGAAAATCTAGACGCGAATCCCAGTAACCTGCGAGACCTGCTCACCACCCTAGCCACATGGCCGCTGAAATCGAGTGAGGTAGTGAATGATACACCCAAGATGTTGAGCTCTTGTACAGGTGGGAGAAGGAGCCCTCCAAGCGTGTAGTGTGGCGTCTGAACCTTCCTGGCCGAACTGAACCGCATCACGGCACACTTGTCGTGGCTGACACGGAGGTGGTTAGTGGCAGACCAGACAGCCAGCTTGTCCAGGTGGGCTTGCATGGTGGCAAGATCATCGGGGGAGCGTATGCACATCGCCAAAGTAGTGTCGTCGGCGTATTGGATGGTGAGGAGCCTGTCGGACTGCGGAATGTCACGAACATACACATTGAAGAGTGTTGGGCCTAGGACGGACCCTTGAGGGACACCCGAGGGGGCTGAAAGGGTATGCGATACAGCACCCTTGTGCCTTACGCGAAAACTGCGGTCAGCGAGGAAGGCATCAATCCAATGCAACAAGCTGCGCCTCCTACCCCGCAATCCGACAACTTCCTACTAAGGCAGTCGTGGTCCAGCGTGCCAAAGCACTGCTGTAGTCCAGCTGGACCACGTCGGTGGGAAGGAGGCCCAACCCAACCCCTGGGCAAGAAGCAGACGGACCTGCACTCCACATATTATAAGTTACTAAATCGACACCATTTACCTGTGCCACTGCGCAGCATCTGCAATTCCACTAGATGAGGAGATAGGGTCTTTTGAAAACAATAAACTCAACGTCATAGCGCCACTGTCGGATAACAGCACACCCTACTGGTCATGGTCAGCTCAAGGTCCGCAAAACGAGTCCTCAATCCTTCGAACCAACACCGCACGTGCCCTCCCAACTCCGGCTCCAAACGCAGGGGAAAGCTAAACGAGTATACTTCGTTGCTTGCGCCCGAATCCAAGTTCTCCGTGCCGTCGTACGACTTCGGGCAACGCACGCTGAGCACTTTCAACTCTTCCATCGACAGGCAGTTTGAGTCAGACTCGACGGAACACCAGTACACGACCGGGAACCCCAGAAACACGCCGAACGCCGAGCACATATTCCAGCCCGACTCGAGATCAAGCCGCAAGAGTTTGCGATCCTCTAGCGAGAACCGATCTAGCTGACGCAGCAGACAGCGCAACATGACCTCGAGGTCAGAGGGCAAAGTGGTCAGAAGCGACGGTTGCCGTTGGGTCGACGATACGTCGACAAAACGCACGTTGTTCGAGAACACCACGTCCTTCAAGTGTTGAAGCGTTAGCTCGGGGTTACATACGAGGAGATCGCAGTCGCCGATCTGAACGCTTCTGAGGTGGCCAGTGTTGAAAGAGTCGTTGAAACGCCGAATGCATTCGTCGACGATTGCTACTGCTGGCTCGGAGAGATCCCAGAGGTAGGACGGCTTCAAGTGTTTCGAAACGTAGTGAAGTTGGTGACCGATGCCCCTCCGGGAAAGTTGACGTAGCTTTCGTTCCGAAAGCACCGATTTGATCGAATTTTCGCTCATCGTGTGTTTTGGTACAAGCAATAAAGACTGTTCAAGCCACAGTCGCAGACAGTGGCAACAGTGGTTCGAGCGGTTAACAGGAGTTTAGAAGATACGGAGAGGTCATGACGTCAGTCTTGTGACTGTAGCCACTGTAGCTAACAGCAGCAGCAGCTGTAGCGCTGCGCGTGGCTGTAGCTGCCGCCTTGATTTTTCACATTTTTAG
Organism: Ixodes ricinus; assembly: GCA_037355805.1. Lineage (NCBI taxonomy): Eukaryota > Metazoa > Arthropoda > Arachnida > Ixodida > Ixodidae > Ixodes > Ixodes ricinus. Next base: position 158,016 of record JAZHYW010041022.1, on the reverse strand, counting down.
TATTTTTTCTAAGGAACTGGATACTTTTGGCCGTTGCTTTTGGCTCAAGAGGTGGTCATCTTGACCGTTGCCACACAAATTGTAAAATCAACCAACTCTGGCGAAAGGGTCACCATCTTTCTCCATCCTGGATCGAAGACGTTGCGTTTAATTTATATGTCTCGTTGCAGCGAGGTGTGCGGTTTTTCGAATGTTTGGAGGAGGAGCCGTAATCTCCGCGCTCAGCGTCGGAGCATTGGAAGAAGCGATCTCACTACCTCCCTTTAAATCAGGGGTCTCCAAACCCTGGCCTGCGGAAGTCTTTCGGCGGACTCGTGCCTCGCGGTCTTTCCAACGAAGACGCGCTCCAAATGTGCAAACTCGTGCCAGGAAGAGCGAGAAACCGGATGGCGGCGTACGCGAACTACAGGGGGCGCTTCTCCAGCTATCATCATCATCGTTTTCGACGTCACGGGTAGGACCAGAAGCCGCCTGTTTTGGTAGGACAGACCCGCAGATCTTAATACTACAACGAAATTTCGGCGCTCATTTTTTTGGTCTATATGTGTTCAAAAGAGCAGTACCCATGGAACATACCAATATCTTGTTAAAAAAGTCTCGAAAAGGAATTTTAAAATGAATTAAACGATTAGCAAAGAGCACCTGGTGGATGTCGCTAACAGCCTCATTTGTAATGCTCGTCTAGGAACCTTGACAGCTAGTGATGGAGGTCGTCTCGCCTCCGGCCACAACGAGAGAAGAGGGGAAGGAGGAACTCCCCTTCTTCCCGAGAATCCCTTTGTGTGTCGCAGAAGTCGCTATTGTCCCCCTACAAGATTATAGAAGATTAACCCGTCACTCAAAATTCGCACAAAAGCAGCCGCTTCGGTGGCTGGAACGACTAGGCCATCCTCTCGACGTCAGCCTCGCCGTAGCTTTGCTCATCTTGAGACGACCTACGTCACGATTGCGTTGGATGTCACGTGCTCTAAGCTGGGCCTTCTCCGAGCGCTTGCCAGAGTGGACTGTTTATAACGAAAAATACAGCCACCAGGATCAAAATACAAACGTGCGATTGTCATTTACGGATATTGTGGATCATAATCAACCTATTTTTGAACACGACGGGAATATTTCAAATTTCGTTGAAGTATCCCTTTAAATCCGTCGGCTCGCTTCATGCGCTTTTTGGGTAACATGCTCTTCTGCTGTCTCGATAGACGTAGTGAGGATTGTAGCTGTCGTCAGTTCTTTGCTATGGGCGTCGGCGACGCTCACGGCATGGGCTGGTCGTTGGGGGTACGGGGAAGCATCCATGTAGCGAGTAAAAGAAGCCGCTTGCCGAAACTTCCTACTAGGCCGCGTATCACCAGCGGCCCTCAAAGTTCTACAAAACGTGCGCCAGCTCCCGGAACTCCATATCGTCTGGACCCCCGGACACGAGTCCTTCGAAGGAAACGAAGCGGCACACGCCGCTACCCGCGCTCATACACACCGGGCCGTTTCTGAAGAGGGCAACGACACGCAAACCCCATGCACTTTCAAACCCACTCCTCTTCAGAAACACGCGGACATCCTCGCTCATTACCGCCACGAACGACGACAGTTCCCGCCACCGCAACCCCACCTATCCAGAGCCGAAGCGACCGCTTTTCGCCGGCTACAAACTATATCTCCTATTCCCACGGCACTCTACTGCACGCTATGTACCCCACCCTCTATCCTGCTACCTGCAACTTCTGCTCCCAGCCTGGCACCCTGTACCATATGGTCTGGGAGTGCCAGCAAACCCCATCCCTTGCCCCCAACCCTTACGCAACCTACGAGCAGTGGGTGGGCCAGCTGACCAGTTCCTACCTCTCAGCCCAGCGTAGCCTGGTAGAGAGGGCCCGGGCAGCCAGCGCGGACCAGGGCTTCCCCGACTAGAGGAGGCCCCCCACCGGGCGGGCGCCCAACCATCAGCGCCTGAAGCTCCATTTATTAAAAGTCTATTCCTCCCTCCTCCTGGGTAACATGTACACCCAGGCTTTGCCACGTGGCAAAGCCTGTTTCACGCGTTCCGTTTATTTGGTCAAGTATATTTGTACTAGGATATTTTGTCTAACCTTGAAACCGTGGCACGCGTAGTTGTGATAACATTTTGGTGCTTTTCGATTTGAAGCGCTTTGATGGTGGTGTGCTGTTCTGTACCCCGGTCATAGGCATAGACTACGGGGGGGGGCATCGGGGCTCGTGCCCCCCTGGTGAGATCCGGGGGGGGCAGAGCCTCCCCGGGCTCGGGCCATGATCCTTACCGAGAGGTTGTTATACGTGTCATGTAACGAACTTCTGGTTGTGGCATGTAAACAAAATAACGCCCACGTTGCCCTTATTGACAAAATACATGAGAAATGGAATCCCAGCGTGCTTTTGTTAGCTTCAATCTCCAGTTCTGGTGAAAAGGTAACGCGCAGCAGTTGCCGACGAGCATTTGCTCGTCGGCGACTGTAAAGTCACAATTGGATAAAAGCGTCGTTATCGGCAAGCTGTAGCTGTAACAAGTGTGCAGCGCTTTGCAACACAACTGTGCACGCATGCACAGCTAAGAAGACAGCACGTCATTTACTCTGATGAATGCAAAACCTTTTTCTGCAGCTGCCTCCATAGATTAAAAAAAAGAATCGGAGAGGCTGTGAATAGCCCGACACGCCGTGCAAGCTGTAATGTGAAGCCTTAAGCTTGGTTTTGAAGTTTCTTATTATAAAAAGCAACTTTGAGGTGCTTTCATTCAGTAGAAAGATCACTCACAAAAAAGTCATACCCTACGCGTTTCTTTCATAAATAAACCATTTTTAATCGGTATAAAAGAAAACTAACATAGCCACTCCGTGCTTCGACATTGCGCATCGTCTGCTCGCATCCTACAAGTTTCGTCACCGAAGGGCACCCGTGAGGTGGCGCTGGTGGCGCCACTAAAGCGCTGGATGGACTTTATAAACAAGTACTGCCAAGCTGGTGCACGTTGGACGCACTTGAGCCAAAAATGGTGGAGCGTCGCTGCCAATCTACTTCGTCACGGCAGAGTGCCACCGGCATCTACAATAGGCCAATAGGAGTGTGCTCTCAAACGGTGGCACGTCACCGGCAGCCACAGCAGGCCAATAAAAGCGTGCACATCTGGATGTGGGATGCGCCATGGGCCAAAAATGGCGACACGTCGCCGGGATCCAATAGGAGTGCCCGCAGCAAGATGATAGGATGGCGGTGCTTGGATAAGCCAGGATATCCAGCGCTTTAGGCACCACCAAAACATCTCGTATCACACTGCACTTGGTGTCCTCTGTCACAACTATCACATATTGTTAGCGTTGATTATCATTAGTCTTTTGCACTGCAAGAACGTGCCAAGTTTTCCTGCATTTTGATTTATGCCTGGTGAGCACTAGCAAGTTTCCTTGGTCACAACTGTTACAATTAGCTAAATATTTCTATTTGAAGTATGTTCATATACTTATCCACCTGTTTTTTGTTTTTTTAATACTTAACGTTTATTTTGGTTAGTTTATATATATCCACGTACAAGGTATTCCCTAAAAATTTTTTAACTGCAAAAACAAACTGCATTAGCGAAAACTCATTCTCCATTTACATCTTTTGAATGAGGAAACGCTACCACTGCATTTTGGCGGGACCGAGCGTTCGGCGACGCAATTTATTTTTGCAGTGAAAATAACATTGTACTTTTTTTGGGGAAGGGGTGGGGGGGACACGAGCGGCCCTCGAGACTGCGAAAGCTCGCTAATCCGACCCTTCAACAAGAAGTCTGGAGACTCCGGCCTGCCACGGCCGTAAATTGGGGCAATGTAGCAAATGTTACACGACCTTACATCTGAAATAACTAGCCAGGAAATTGATCATTTTCCATTAGCACAAATGTGGCCCAATGCCGACCCTTAGGTCCACTAAACCAAGTTTCACTCCTTTTTTCAAGGAAGTGTGGACAACAGGCACATTGGCCAAAATGCAATTGGCGATGCACCAATTTCTTGAGAAACAGGAGCAATAATAAAAGGCAACAATATTTTTGGTTTTCTATCGTGGAAAATGATTCCATTTATTCGGCACACATCATTTTTATTTACAGGGTGAACATGACGAGCCATTTCACGGACGCCAAAAAAGGTGTCCACTTCTTCAAAGGGATTGACTCCTCACCTAACAACACTTGGCATAGAAAAACAAAAAATAAACTGATTGCTTCTTACAAAGTTTACAAGAGCTCATGAGCAAGTCCTCAACAAGAACTCGAGCAAAACATTCATGCACAGACACATTATTCAATGACGCCGCCGTGCCCCACCTAGTCCGACTTCTCCGCCTTCTTGGACTTCTTCTTCTTCTTATGCTTGTGCTTGTGCTTCTTGTGTTTCTTGTGCTTCTTCTTATGTTTCTTGTGAAGCTGCTTGTCTTCGTCGTCGCTCGAATCAGATGATGAACTGCTAGACTTCTCCTCTGCGGGTGCAGCCACCACCACTTCTTCGGTGGCAGATGCAGGTGGTGCCATCGGATTTGCAGACTCCTGCTCCACATCCACCTTGGGCTTCTTGACCGGTACCACTGCCTCGCTCTCCACCGGAGCGGAGACTGACTTCCGCTTGCTCCGTTGCGCACTGTCATCCTCCTCTATCAGTTCGTCGTAGTCCGGCTCGAAGCGCGACTCGTCTTGCGTCGACTCCTTCCTGCCCCTCAACTCGGCCACGGCAGACCTCTCGGTCTTCTGCTGAGTGGGCACCGAAGCAGCAGACGGCACCGCAAAGCTCGCCACCCTCTCCCTCTCTCTCTCCGGCTGATGATGGTGATGATGGTGACTCCTTTCCAGCTTGTCCCCTTTGCTCTGCTGCTGGGACTGCGGCGCCGTCATCAGCAGGGGTGGCGGCCAGTCCATTCGGCGAGCAGCCGCTGCAAACCTTCGCTCTTCCATCTCTCTCCTCGAGCCTGAACCGGAGTCCCGGGTCCATCCTGCTCCGCCGATGGTCGTGGTGGCCCCTGTGCTGCTGGCGCTCCAACTCTTCCAGGAGGAACCGGCGGTGTTCTTCAGCTGCCATCAGCTGGCGGCGGTCGTGCTCGGCTTCCGCCATCATCTCCCGCCGGCCCTCCTCGTAAGACCGCCTCAGCCTCTCCTCCGGGGGCATTCCGTAGTAGCGATCCTCTTGCGCCGTCTGCTACGGTCTCCGTCCGGCGTCCTGGACCTATGGTCCTGTCCTCCCCTGTGGCCATCTCGCCCGCCTGACCTCAGCGAGCCCTCCCGCAGTCTGTGCGAGGAGCGAGAGGACGACCCACGCTCCCGCTGACTGCGATCTTCTCTCGTACCACGCACCCGACCATCGTGGCCACCCATCTCCGGAGGGAGCCTACGGTCATCCGGTCTGTGTTCCTCAGGCCGGCGGTCCGAGGACCTGTCATCCGGCTTCCGGTCGCGGTCCTCTCTTCGGCTGCTCGAGCGCGGGGGCTTGCTGGAGTCGGACGGGAGGCCACCTTGGCTCGCTTCGCTCTCGCCCCGTAGCATCTTGTCGCTGAACTTGGACCTGTCCAGCTTTATCCGCTTCAGCTGGCCTTCAGCCAGGCTCCGCTGTTCCCTGTCCGTCGGCGTCAGCACGGACCGCCGCTCCTTGTCCGACGTGATGGTCACCTGGAGCGTTCCGTCAAGCCTGTCCCGCAGACGTGACGGCACCGACACCTCCCTCCGTCCCTCCTTGACCTCACGCACCGGCGGCAGCTCGACGACCTGAGATGGCTTGTCTTCCCGCGCGGGTTCCACTCCCCGTTCCTCTCCTCTCGGAGAAGATTCGGCAGTTGCGTGCGGGGGCTCGGTGCTCCGCGGCGGAGCAGACGCAGACGCTTCGACAGGCGGCGCGCTCTTGACCTTCTTCTCTCCCGTCGAACGGATCGAAGACGCCGCGACGATGGCAGTCTTCAGCGGCTTGTGGAGCAGCACATTCTCTGCCCTCATGATCACCTCCGATGACAGCGTGGGCTTGGACTCCTTCACTTCCTCGACAGGCGGCTTCCGCACGGGCGACAGCTGGTCCTCCTCTTCCAAGTCCTCTCGCTCCCACTTGGAGAGTTCGGGCAGTTCCACCTGGAGCTCCGGCTTGGCCGGAGGAACCTCTTCGGCACCCTTCTCTTTGGAAGCGAGCTCCGCCTCGGTTCCCTGCCAGGACTTGTCCTCCGGCTTCAGCAACTTCTCTTCAGCTTGCAGTGTCTTCTCGGGGGCTCCCGGAGCCGCGCGGAGCTCTTCGGTGGACCCGACCACCACCTCCTGCTTAGCCGCCGTCGGCAGTTGTTGGAGTGCCAGCTGCTTCGCGGCCTTGGCAGCCTGCAGAGCCGCACGACTCTGCGCAACCTCCATCATCTGCTGAATGAGGCCCTTCTCCTGTAGCTTGCTGTCCTTCAGCTTCTTCTTCTTCTTCTTCCGCTTCACAAGCTCCTCCTCCGCGCCGGGCGGCAGCTGGCTCGTCGAGTCGTCGGAGGTCCTCGCCGCCTTCCTCAATGCGGCGGCTTCCTCCTGCAGCTTCAGCTTCTTCTTGTGTTTGTGCTTCTTTTCCTTGGCCGCCGCCTCGGGCGCGAGCTCTGCGGCAGCCTCCTTCTCAACCTTGAGCGGTGCTCCCTCGGCCGGTGCTACTTCCATTGGGACTGGATCCGCAGGCGGCTGTGCAGCCGGCTCCGCCTTCGCCTTCATCTTCTTCGGGACGACCTCGACAACCTCCTTTTTCGGTTCCTTCACCTTGTGGTGGTGCTTGTGCTTGAGCTTCTCCTCGCGCTCCTTCTCCTTGAGCCGCTTCTTCAACGCCTTCGCCTCCGCATCGAGGGGAGATCCCCCTCCCTTCCTCTCCTTCCCCTCCCCTCCCTTACAACTAAAGGAGTAGTAATGGCGTCGGAACGCCGGTATGAGTACTCTCTCCCTCTCCCTTCCCTGGCGTCCCTCCCCTTCAGCGCCTCCGCCTCTGCGGCCGCCGACTGCGTCCGGCGGGGCGTAGTCGGCGCGCGAGGATCGCGGGGGCCGCTCGCCGTGGAAGCGCGCCATCGGCACCCCCGGATCGTACCGCCTGTCCCTCATGTCGTGGTGCGGGGGGGCAGCCCCCCTGGAAGCCCGGGAAGCGGAACCCCGAACCGCCCCCGCCATCGTGGTGGTGGTGAAAGTAGTGGCGCTCGTCGAACCTCTACCGGCATCCCCATGTGCTCCGGGGGTAACCGCCCGGAGGGTAGCCCCCGAAGAAGTGGCCGGGGCCCCTGCGGTGGCCGCGGAAGTGGGGCGGCGGAGGCGGAGGGGCGGCGGCGACCTACCCCCGCGGTAAACGCCGGCGATAGGTGGCGGCGGCGGCAGCGGATGGTGGTGGTACGAACGCGGGGACCGCGGTGAGCGCGACCTTGCGTACGGCCGCCTGCTCTTGCTGTGGTAGTGACGGCCCCTGCGCTGCTGGGACGACCTCGCGGGGAGCGAGAAGACCGGTAGCTACCACTGCGGGATCGGCGTGCTCGTGGGCTCTTGGGTGATGCACGGCGCGCCGCCGCTCCGGCGCTCGGCGAACGCGAGCGTGACCCCCTGCCTCCGCCGCCTCCGCGGTGGGCGCCTGAGCGCGAGCGGGAGCGGGACCGCGAGTAGGAACGGGAACGCGAGCGTGAGTAGGACCGCGAGCTCGCGCTGTATCGGGAAGGGGAGCGGGGGGAGCGCGAGTAGGAGCGCGGGGAGTAGGAGCGGGAGCCGCCACTGCGGGGTCGGGACTTGGAGCGGGAGCGGCTGTAGGAGGAGGAGCGCGAGCGCGTCTTGGAGTGGGAGCGCCGACGGCCACCCTCCCGGCCGCCCCGCCGGTTGCGGTGCAGGTCGCGGAGGTGCTTCTCGAATTCCTCCAGCGGATCGCCGGCACGTCTGCTCCTGCTGGAAAAGGCAGGGGAGTAGCGTGTCAACGACATATAGGACAATCGACATATATTGTGTGTCGAACATGCTCTTGCATAGCAGTCAACACACGCGAGACCAACTGCCGCCGCAGCAAACATGTTTTCCGAATATGCAGCAATGCAGTTCGTTTCAACTCATGGCTGCACGGTTCATACCTTTCTCATGCTGAAATGGGTAACAGAATTTCAAGAAATCTCACACAAAACAAAGGTTAAACTCAAACTTTTCAACCGAGGAACGACTAAACACCCTTTTTAAGAGATGCATAACTGTTGCTCACAACGCACGAGAAATTCCCCATTTCCTTTCTTTAATTTTCTTGACACGTTCGCAAAGGCCAAGTTCTTAACTGACAGCCTTGCATCAAACCAATAGACCATTTGCTGTCTTACCCAAGCATCAAGGAGAATGCAGGGATTGGTGTTCCACGCGCCACACGCGCACGCCTTTCGTGTATAAAAGATTCGAAGTAAATAAGCAAAAGAAAGCATTGACGAACGCGCGTGCAAGATGCCATTTGTTTTAGGTTTTTGCTTTGGAAAAGTTACTACTGCTGAGGGCAGCACGTGCGGCGCGTGGAACACCAATCCCTGCATTCTCCTTGATGCTTGGGTAAGACAGCAATAGGTCTATTGTCGCCACCCTACAAAAAGGTCCCAGGACCACACTATCGGCAAAGCCACATCACATCCACGTGCAACCGGCACAAAGGTCTTTGCAGCTGAGGCCCTCAAGCACAAACAACTAAAGAAATCTAGGACCTAACTAGCAAGCACCCTTCAATGCCCACCTCCTCCGAGCGTGGTAGTCGTCCGCTCCGAAGGGCTTTGCCGGGTTGATGTAGCTGGCACTCGTGGTCATCGGATAGTGCGGAGGTCCGAGCGGAGCCGTGGTCATACCTGCGAGAAAGTCGCAAAGGTGTCGGATCGCATCGGGTGATGGCACACCGCGCAACGTTAAACACCTTTAAAAAACGCTCCTAGGCTGCCGCCACGTTACTGATGCTGATGCGGCTGGTGCGACTCGCGCACCCTCTATCAGCTAGAAATTTTCTGCCACTCTCTTGGACTGTGAAAACCCACTCAGCGCAATTCTCTACCTATGTTTTTGCGGTTTTGCATTCAAAGTTTTCTGGCCCCCCTTGAAACTTTCCACTTAGTTTTTCTGATCCATGCTGCATACCCTTTCTGTGTTATCTTCCACTGTGAGAAATAGGGCTGGTAATTGCCTGCCATTCAAGCGTTTCTGCTCGACATTCACGAGAAACGAAGGAGGGGAGGGACGTCGAACAGCTCTCGACGCGATTTTGAGAACAATGACAAGTGTTCTTTTCCTTCCCAGAGATAATCAACTTAGAGTCCTTCTTTAGCCATAGCCCTTCCAGTTGGAGCCAGTCGCGCCCATTCCTTTGCCTCGGTGCTGGTGTGAGAAAAGGAAGCTCTCCCCAAAACGTGCCCCAAAACGAAGTCATCTTGGATTCCGTCCGATCGTCAAGGTGTGACTGTAGTCGACTGTGGCTGTGTTATTTGAGATATTTCTCAAATATATTCTTTTCAGATAATGCTGCATCGTGTGGTACGTACAATATATTGCTCGAATGTTAACACTCGCTAAATTGTATGCTCGTGTCCTGTCCATCGGTAAACACGTTATTTGTCAGCGTGAAAAATGCACGCCTATCGGCTATCTTCTGTTGTAAATTATTTTTGACAGCTAAGCGCTTTCTCGTTTAACAAGCGGCTAATTGGGCGGCAGCGTCAAAACTTATCATAAAAAAGAAAAACGACGCCTAACATTCCAGTGGCATTCGCGCGTACCCAACAAAAATAGTTTCTTTTTTCTTTCTTTATTTACCCTCAAGGTCCGAAGACATTACAGAGGGGAGTGGAAAATACGAAGGAGTAACAACAGGCAAAATAAGCACAGTCATAGTTTAAAGCTTTTGTTTATTTATTTTTTTGCTTTTTTTTTCTTGTTTTTTTAAATGTGGTGCAACGCTTTCTCAATGTCCTCAGGAAAACAGATGCATCATGAAACACAAAATACAGTGGGAAAAGACGAGAATTCAGCAGCCAGCAGTGTTTGAAACTGCTCCTACGCAGGCTGCGTCTATCGAAATTACAGTCCACTCGGTTAGGGTTAGCAGGGACGCTGGTGACAGTCTAGCCTCAAACCCAGTGACTGGGCTCAAAAACGGTCTGTTGCCCCTGGGGTCTAATGTTTCTTGGAAAGGTGTATAGTCGGTGACAAGTTGGGAGTTTAGGGAAGCTCCTCTGAGCTCTTTCTATTCTAGCAGAGTGAATGCCGGAGAGGAGGCGACCTCCTCTCCAGCATTCACTCTACTAAAGTGGAAAGAGGTGGGAGGAGCATCCCTGAACCATTAACCTGTCGCCGACTTTAGTTAGCACACAAAATGCGGGCGGCGCCGGTGCTTTTTTTTTCACATTTTACTCCTATACGACACTAAAAGGCGTCGGACATTTAACAACGTTGTGAGCGCCGAAGGAGCACTTTCCGTCACACTACCGGTTGTGATGAAATTCTTTTTAACTGACGGAGAAAGACAGTAATACGTGGCAATCGCTCATTTATGCCGATAACGTCGCGCCATGTGCACTTGCAGACTTGCGACTTCCCAAAATTTAAACTCTGCCTACAAGTTGGAACTGAGCCGTGGACTGCAAGCACTAACAAGCGAGAGCAATTTGGCTGCACAATGGGATTTAAGTTTTTTTTTATATCTGCTTCTTAGTCGCTGCAAAATGACATTTATGGCATTTGTCGCTCGTTCAAAGTGGCAGCCGCTCGTCCAAATCTTTGCAAACCTCTCAAGCAGAACCAAACGAGCGAGAAACAGTCGCGCAAAAGAGAACAAACGCTCCAGAAACTCAATGTGTAGAATGACGAAACGAAAGACAGGCTTGCGTCCTTCCTCCTTTGCACGCTTACGCTTTCTCCCGCTCAAGCTTCCACCTACGTGCTCAACATAGGTCGAGAAAAACATTTTATTTCTCGTCCTCGGGTGGGCCCCGCGGCCGCGTGGAGCCTTACCGGGGGCGGGGCCTGTCCGGGGAAAGGTGGTGGCGGCAGGCTGGGCGGAGGCAGGTGGCCCTGTGGGGGCGGCACCGGGGGCATGTGCATCGGCGGAGGGGCGTGGAAGCCACCCCCGTCATGGCCTGGCCGTACTGGGGGTACAGCGGGGCACCTCTGTAGTCCGCGGTGCGCAGGCTGCAAGTGCCAGACAGAACACGCAAGACAATGTCACGCTCGACGCAGCTCATGCGTAACCAACTGATCAGACATTTTTGATCCGTTCGCCAGTTCAGAATCGGGCAATGTCTTTGTAAAAACGTCTCGCCGACGTACGGGTGGCAAGAGAAGTCTTGCGGCATGGAGGTAGGAAGAAGAGGAGGTGACATGCCGGCTCGAGCCAGCCAGACGAGAAAATGCAGAGTGAAGCCGAAGTAGAGGTCGGTGGGATTACCCCCAAGAAAAGTGTCCTTTCCGTCCAATAGCATCTAATGGTTTTGTTCGTTTTTTTGGTGATCGTTAAAGCGCATCCATCCAAACCGGAAGTCTACTCCGGCTTCACCTGTAATGGCGCCATGTCACCTCCGGAAGCTTCCTCCTCCGTGTCCCGCAGCCTCCGACGTGCTCGTCCCTAGTATCCCTTCGTCCGCCGTCGATGTCGGCTTGTGTACGACAGCGGAAAGATTTGAGATTTGCAAACGAAGCGCGGGTTGTCGTTTAGCTTCCGAAGTGAAATAGCGGAGAATCTTAATATCGGCCTGCGCACGATCTCACTTAGCTGCGCCGCTCGGTTCGTAGAAGATGAACTTTTTTTCCAGTCTGTTAGCCTACCCCGTATGGTGTTTCTTCGTTCTATTTCCATCTGCCGAATGGCACTTCGTAGTAGACGAATTGCGTTCCTTGCTCGCATTAGCGGACAGACCTTCTAAGAACGTTATCTTTGCATGCTCCGCGAGACGAAATGGACCTCGCTCTTGCTCTCGTGGTAATCAAAACCGGACCCCTTGGTCCTACCGGGCACCAAATTGCACCGCAGAGGACCGTACATCACACGACTACGGTGCCCGAAACTCGTCTTCGACCGGCCTGTTCACCGCATCTTCGTCTCAATGCAGAATTTCATTCCTACTCAAGCTAACTTTCGTTTAGCCCCCCAAAATGAAGCGTGCCACGGCGGCTACTGGCGAGAAGCATCAGTCACTAGCCAAACGCGCGAGCCGCGGGCACTACCAATCACGCAGTGCAAGTTAAAAAAAAAAAGAAAAACACAAGAGGTAGAAGAGAGGACTCCAAGACACTTGGAAAGGATTTCGCCAGCTGCGTAAAGTTCAAAAACAACAAGAGAAAAAAATCATGAGCCCTTCCACTCTGTGAGGGTGGATGACCAGCGAAGCTGTTTAGCAGAAGACACAGGCCCGCCCCGAGGAGCCGGAGGAAACTAGACACGCGCGACCGGACCGCCACCCCGGAGAGGGGAAGGAAAGGAAACTAGGCACGCAAACACTTGGAACGACGACAAAGAGAGGGCGGTGCGAGCGTAGACATGGCCGACGCGGGTCGCACAGGAGCAAATCTTTGAGAAACCTTCATTATTTATCCGAGAGTCTACTGATCTTGAAAATGGTGTCTACTGATAACTACCGTAAAATCCTGAAAGGGCACCAACCCCCGAGAGATCGCCCATCCCGTTTTCTGGCTAAATATCTGTAACATAAAAATTCCAAAACATTGCCCACCCCCCGATTCCTGTTGGACGTCAAGCGATGTTCGGCGGGAATTGCGCATCAACGGCGCGATCGACGGTAGCGGTGTGTCCGAGAAGCGAGTTCATAGCGGGTTTTTGCGTTTTTGTCTGCAATCTGCACATGATATTGGCTCGCGTAACAAGCAAGTTGTTCCCGCGTATATATTGCATCGTGAAACGCGAATATGCTGCGTTCGGCGATTCGCGGTATCCGTTCCCGAATTCATAGCGGAATCCAGTCTTTTTGTCAGCGATCTGCGCGCGCGATATAGATTTTTAGCTGCAAGTAACACGCGCGAGTTGTTCCCGCGTGTATATTGCACCGTGAAATGCGATTCTGTTGCGTCCGCGATCTGAAGTATTTGTTGCTGTGACATGCGAGTCTGTAGCGTATTCCCGTGTTTTCGTCCGCGATCTGCGCGCGCGATATCGGTTTCCGTGAGAGGCAAGATTGTAGCGGGTTCCCGCGTCTTTATTGCACCATGAAACTTGAATCTGCCGCGTCCGTGATCTGCGGTATCCGTTCCCGTGAGATGCGAGTTCTCGGCGGGTTTCCGAGAGTCCTTCGCATCGTGAAACGCGAATCTGCTGCGTCGGCCACTTGCGGTATCCTTTCTCGTGACACAGGAGTTTCACGATGCCGTGCCCGCAATCTGCGGTATCAGTTCCCGCCCCGGCGCTTATCATTCATGTGGTTTGTAGCGGGTGCCGCCACGCTTATCATTAATTTTTGATAAGGTTTTGCTGTGGCATCTCCAAAGATAGCCCACCCCATGTTTTTCACCATTTATCTCTTCATTTTGGGTGGGCGTCCTTAATGGGATTTTACGGTAATCTACTGAATAAACCTATTGCTAAATTACCCAAGCATCAAGCAGAATGCAGGGAATGGTGTTCCACGCACCACATGTGCCGGTGTCTGCAGCAGCAACTGTTCTAAAGCAAAAGCCTAAAACAAAGGGCACCTTGCACGCGCGTTCGTCAACGCTTTATTTTGGTTATTCACTTCAAATCTTTTATACGGGAAAGGTGTGCGCGCGTGGCGGTGCGAGCATAGAGTTTTTAGTCACTGCACACAAAAAATCCACGGAACCCTAGCCATAAACAGCTATGCTGTAAAAAAAAATTCCGAGGACACCTAAGCACTTTTTACGAGTTGTAAGCGCGAAAGCATGAATGTCGTTCTTCCGCTCCCTTAGTTTGTCTGCGGTGTACAGGCGTGGACGGTCCCGTTTCGCTACTGCCGACCGAGGTTGCAACTGGTGGCCGAGCGCGCGCTCTCGTGAAGCAGCCGCCAATGGCTATCTAAGAGCTGTTTTGCTCAGCCAGTGGGAGAATGGGCATTTCTTCCACGTTTTTATTTTTGCGGTTACAGACGCCGTTAGCTTTGCTCCATGGGATAGTTAATGCTTTCGCATTGAAAAGAGAAATGAGGTGTACAAAGGAAGGAAGTGGCTACGCTAAACACGGCATCACGTGCCTCAAAGGCAAACACTGAAGTTAGCACCTGCTGCATTTCTTGTGCTAAAACGCAGTTTCGCGTACGACGGAGTGATCGACAGGTAGAAACACATGGCAGGTATTTTTTGGTCCCTCAGTTTCCGCTTTATGACATCACAATGCCGTCATATTATTGCCTGCTGTGACCCTAAAGGTGGTGGCGGCGGAGAAGGTAGATGTGGGAGACACCGATGGTACCGTGGGCATGGAGAATAGAAGGATAGGAGAGGGCATGACGTCAGCCGCGTAGCCTCCACAAGCCATGCTCCCTTGACGCCTCGCCTCTTTCTCATTTTCCTCCTTACTCTCCCCACTTATCACGCCAACGTGACCACATCACGTGACCGTAGCTAGCCTTCGTCTAGCTATGGTGTACTAGAATACACCACAGTCTAGCCTTCAACGTCACGAGGGAGGAGGAGAGAGGGGAGGGGAGGAGGGGGTACAAAGGAGGAGGAAGGGCATACCCTCTTCTCCGTACCCTACCCTCGTCCTCCTCAAGAGCTGCGCTCTAATTTGGCATTACGGGGAATTGTAAACGTCTTTCATTTTTTTGGTGGAACTTAAAGGGCAACTCCATTCCGGAGATTTCGGGATATTGAGTGATTTCGAATTAAAAAGCCCTAGTAAAAGACACTACGTCGTTTGCTTCGCGAAAAATGGGATATATATTTTTAAATCTAATTTTAAACACGAGCGGAAATCGAAACCGAAACGTCGGCTCCGTCCGGCAACATTGGCTTCGGGCCGCCAGTACATGGCCATCACGTGGTACGAGATGTCACGTGATCCTCGGCCCAACGACGGGCGGGATTCGGGTGGGCGTGTGGCAGGCGCGAGTGTAATCTGCTGCACCGCACTCTTCGCCACGTTTTGGTGTCTACGGCATTCGACAAGGTCTGCACAACTGCGGCATAAGTCTGCGCACGTGGTGTCCGTAGTGTGGACAGAACTCCGAGAAACAATAATCGCAAACGGTGAGACGACGACGGTGATTGTGACGCGGAAGACGGCGGTAACGGCGGGACCACGGCGGGCGGCCGGATTGCTCCCAAGAAGCACGCTACGCAGGCGCGTTACACCAATAACGTGGACACCACTGAGCGCCGAGAGGCAACGTTGCTGACGTCATGCGCTACGCTTGCCCGGAGAAGTAAAAACAAGCAAAAGGGGGCCATGATGATGACGTTTAGCTCAATGTTGGCTCCGCCCATGCCGTAGCCTTGACTGCGCTGTTGGTTGCGCCTGAATTCGCCCGCTCAAGTCAGCCGATTTCGGCAACTTGGCGAGTTGCAAAGTTTGCCGCACCGTTTAAGAAACATTTAGACATAACTGCGTCGTAATATTTGATGTGTGGACTTCCTAGGCGATACTGAAGAGGACTGCATTGTTTTTTCAAAACCAAAAATGAAGCGGAGTTGCCCTTTAATTTTGTTTTGAGGTGTCATGTGCTTTCTTTCTAAATGGGCCATGTCAGACAACATTTTGGAGGATGAATAAACTTCTCTCATACATTTCACCAACGTTTCATGTGCGGCATACCTGCTTACAAATAGTAGGCCCAGGTAGAGGAAAGCACCAAATATCTGCTTTGTATGTGTAGCCATCCATATAACAAATCATAATTTGATCTTGCATCATATTTGGATGAATTTCTGGTGATCCAAAATTTCTGATAATTCAAACGAAATTCATGACTTCCTGAAGCTTTAATTAACGAGTCTACACTACCATGTGTAGATCAACTGCACACCATTTCACCCCAAAGGTGGCAACACTAAGTATTGCTGCTCTTGGGTTAACTCGACATGCCCAATTTGGACGGCATTCTCTAAGATGAGATCACGTAACCACAAAACTCTACTTAAATGCCTCCTACAAGCACAACAGAAAAATGGGATGTGACAAGGCAGCCCACACCTTTCATTACTGAGGGAGTGTGGACGGTACTATTCGCTTGTGTCATGCATCTTAAATAAATAAATGATGTTCACGAAGGACA
Organism: Ixodes ricinus; assembly: GCA_037355805.1. Lineage (NCBI taxonomy): Eukaryota > Metazoa > Arthropoda > Arachnida > Ixodida > Ixodidae > Ixodes > Ixodes ricinus. Next base: position 141,822 of record JAZHYW010041022.1, on the reverse strand, counting down.
CCAGATGCACGACAATAAAAGAGAGAGAAAATGCAACAAACAGGACCATGCAGCTTTACACAAAATGCAGCGTTGAACTTTGTCTGAAGACAGTAGACAGAACAAGCATGGCATTCTGGTTGCCCATTTTAAGAAAAGAACCGCAACACCAGGACAAAGGAGAGAATAGTGTAGGTACTTTGCAGGCTGGGAATTAGGTGGGAGGCGCCGTTGGGTGGTCCTCTCGGGTCGCAGCCATCCCCCCGATCGCGCATCGGGCGACGTTCCTCACATCTAGAAGCGCAGCAGACGACCCAACGCCGTTAGTCGGGACTCTAGAAGGGTTATTCATGTCTCCTCTTAGCTTAGCCTCTGCTTAAACTAGGCCAAACCAGACTTACCGCCAATTCACAAACCTCACTCAAATTGAGGGTCCCCTCCACTTCCTCGAGGAAGGCGCGAGGGCGGGCGCTGGCCAATCGCGATAACGGATCCGCCGTCGCGATTGGCCAACGCCGGCCCTCACGCCTTCCTCAAGGAAGTGGAGGGGACCCTCAATTTGAGTGAGGTTTGTGAATCCGGCGGTTAGCCTCTTTGTTAAGCCCAAGCAGGCTTGGAATCTTTGCTAAGCCTAAGCAGGCTTGGGATCTTTGCTAGCATACCATGCTTAGCAACTTTTGCCAAGCCTAACCAGGCTTGGCATCTTTGCTAAGCCTAACCAGACTTCGCATCTTCGTTAAGCCTAACCAGGCTTGGCATCTTTGCTAAGCCTAATGAATCAGGCTCAGCATCTTCGCTACGCCTGACTGGAAACGTGGCCCAAAGGGACTGAACCCAGTGTGGATCTGATCAAGCCGTGAGTACTTAGCTGCCGAGTTCGTAAGTTATGCACGTTGTAAGCCTCCGCGGAGCTTACAATCATTTCATTTTGAGAATATGGCTTCAGTTTTGCAAGGTACAATGATCACATTTTGCGCAAATAGAAAGTTACACAGTAAGCTCGTTTTGGGGAAAATATCCTAATAAACAGATGCCTCAATCAAAAAGTTACAAATAAACACAAAATTAAATTTTTGCTTGTGCAACAGTAAAAAAGAAGTCTCGCAATGGGTGGCAAAAGAATCGCACCGACTGCACTCCTGTTTTATGAGTCTGTAACGGTACAAGAACGCTTGAACTTTGCTTCACTAAACTACTAATACCTTCATTACACCATCAGTCATTACTGACTGATGGTGTAAGTCAAACACCAAACTGGCCTGCAGCAACATTTTTTTCACTTCTACTCTTAGTTTGTGGAAAAAAGATTAGTCTGTGTTGTAAGTTTCAATCACAACAAAATGCCTCAATACATTTTGATATATATATATATATATCAGGGTGTTTCATCGAAAGGTGGACAAATTCGATATTGCGAAAACTGCGCGTCGCAACAAAAAAGGCTTGTGTCTTTTTGGTCCTGGGCCAGGGGCCTATTTAGGAAAATTATTAAAGTCCAAGATAATTAAATTTGTAATTATTTTCGCGTAATTAACTTTTTTAATATTGTGTTTAAGGGCATAGTTTCAATTAGAAAATAGCTCAGCGTCATCGAAAAACACTAAATCAACAAATTGCAGAACGATAGAAGGCACGGAAAGCATTTTACGGCTTTCTGAAAAACCGCATAAATTCGACGGGTTTTAAGTTTCGGTTTGTTATCGGAGCGCATCTCCGCCTCAGCAGCACCGCGCCCCGTGGAGAGATAGTGCATCCAACCTCTGCTGCGCTGTCATCGCGCGACGCAGCAGAGGCTGGTTGCACTATCTCTCCACGGGGCGCGGTGCTGCCGGGGCGGAGATGCGCTCCGATAACAAACCGAAACTAAAAACCCGTCGAATTTGTACGGTTTTTCAGAAAGCCGTAAAATGCTTCCCGTGCCTTCTATCGTTCTGTAATTTGTTGATTTAGTGTTTTTTGACGATGCTGAGCAACGTTCAAATTGAAACCATGCCCTTAAACCGAATAATAAAAAAGTTAATTGCGCAAAAATAATTAACAATATAATTATCTCCGACTTTAATAATTTTTCTAAAAAGGTCCCTGTCCCAGGACCAAAACGACACAAGCCTTTTTTTGGTGCGACGCGTAGTTTTCGCAATATCGAATTTGTCCACATTTCGTGAAACACCCTGTATATATATATATATATACAGTTGAACCTCGATCTAACGAAAATCGCGATTTAACGAATTTTTTATGTCTCCCTATTTTGCCTTCATTGAAGACAGTGCATTTTATCTCTCGATTTAGCAAAGTACTTTTGCGCCGATGTTTCGATTTAACGAAGCCCTTGGAAATCGCATTTGCACACATCGGCGGCTTCCGCGAGAAAAAGAATTATCAGAAACAAACTTTATTGTCGAAAACTAACATAAAAATGTGCAAACATTATCTTTTTCATAAAATAAAAAAAGTACACACCGGTGGTGGTGGTGGTGATGATGATGATCACAGTAGCCTCTGCCTCTCGTGGGAAAAAATCCGTCCAGCACGACACCCATCGCTCTGTCGGGAATCGATTATCCTACGTTAATGCGAATAGCATCAAACGGTGCGGAGTTTTCGCGCGTTCGTCAGGTGGCCGGCACACTCTAGATACGCCAGCGCCACTCTTGAGGCGATTCTAAATCTTGTTGACCGATCTTTCTCAGCCCTGCGCACGAGTCTCGCTGCAGCCCAGCACGTGCGTTTGTGTCACTTAGGAAGAGCGAGCAAAGCACGCGCCTTATACGCTACCAACACACTCAAAATGGTACCGACCAGACTTTCTGGCCGTGCTCATGCTAGTCTCAACCAACGGTAACATTTAAACGGTTGTTTATATCTTTACCATCAGACAGCTGCTTATCAGTCGCATGTCACAGTATGCCGGTGCGTTCGCGCGTTCCATTTGCACGAGGCGCTGCATTCCGCTCTCGTGAGGCTGAGCTTAGAGGTCTCCCGAGCGCAGGAGAGGGTGAGCTAGAGACGAGAGAGTTGTAGCGCGGGAGCAGGGTGACGCTTAGCCCTCGTGCATGGAACGCGCGTGCTACCGGTATAGCTGTGACAGCGACTGCAAAGCGCGATCCTATGGTAAAGATTATAAGACTAAATGTTTAGAGTGCGGTGAATGACATGCCTTCTTAGCTCTGTGGTTAGCGCGTACTTTTGCCTGACGTTCGATCTAAAGGAGTCAACGGAATTCGAATCTGCACAGCCGGCTGCCGCGTCTATTTTATTTATTATATACGACCCGCTGGCGTAAGCTAGCGTTAGAATAGCCAGATAGATATATAGATCAGATAGATAGATAGATAGATACATACGACGATAATAGTGCGTGAAGATGATCACAAGACGAGTAGCCTATGCCTCGCATTAAAAGTCCGCCATTACGTGCACCTACGCCTAACGAACAACAAATATCGTTCCGTGCATCGGGTGTGGTCTTCCCGGAACAATGAGTGGCCTACCGCGCAAAAGAAAAGTTCTAGCTCTCGACATCAAGGCGAAAATAATCGCCAAGTGACGAATGGAGAGAAAAAAAAAAAAAAAGACTGTTGCCGAGAGGTACGGCATTTCGCAGAGTTCACTTTCGACAATCTTGAAATTAAAAGATAGCATCATAGCCACCGTAAGTGCCAGTGGTTCAAGTACAGCAAAAAAAGAACCTGAAGACTGCTGCGTACGTCGACGTCGAAAAGGCCCTGTTTACTTGGGTCTTCGGCATGCGCACAGTAGTCATAACATACCAGTGTATGAGAGCTGACGAACGGTTCGCTTTATTAACTTTCTGAAAGAGTCGCTGTCTCACTTTCGGTGACGTAACGTTAGCTGCCACTCGCACCGCGCGGACATAAATGAACGAGACCGATGATGGTCGTATACGTGGCACCATCTTTCGGCAGTTACAGGCGCTAGAAAGTTAAAAACAATGATGATGATAGTTTCAAGTTTTGTTTTCCCACGTGGCGCCATCTGTCGGCAGTTACAAACGGTCCGCTCCGCGGTGGATGTATTGGTTTTGTTTTGCTTTCCCGACTGCACGCTCTCCTACGGTGCTAGGCACTGCTCCCATAACCGTACAAAATGCGGGTCGATGAACTGCATTCTTCTATTACCGCCACATTTTGTACTGGAATCTTATTTGTAAACGCTCACTTGCTAGATGTGAGGCAATTGGGGAGTTTTGGGAGCCTAGCAGACCACTTGTAATGCTGAAAAACCAAAACCTCGGTCTAAAGAAACTCGCGATTTAACGAAATTTTCGGCTCAAAAGACGACTTCGTTAGATCGAGGTTCAACTGTGTGTGTGTGTGTGTGTGTGTGTCTGTATATATATGTATATATATATATATATATATATATATATATATATATATATATATAAGGAAAAAAAAATAAGCACTATTGGATGCAGTTATGCAGTGAACTACACAGTCGCACCTTCCGAAAATGATCTCTGCCGCTCATCTAAAGCGGGGTTCAATACGTTCGGACAACCCATCCGTTTGGCCACGTACAAAGCAAAAGCACAAAGCAGAGAAAGTGCCACACAAAGACAGCTGCAAAACACCAGGACGGGTGAGACGAGAAACACAGACAAACGAGCAAACACGCAACGGTGGAAACCCGGCGCCACCTCAGCACTAGGTCGGGGTGTCTCACCTGTTCCCGGGGCCGTAGTCGTGCCTTGACCGGCGGTGGTCTCCGTAGTCTCCGTGACGGCCGGAGCGATGAAGGGGGGACCTGACGCATTGACGAGACCCCAGCTTTAATATTCATTTGTTTGTTCACTGTATGTGCTCATGAACTGCTAATGCCCTAATAACGATGCATACAAGTGGATTGGTGATTAATCGAGAGCGACCCACATGCTACAAACTTTCAGTTCAAAATGCCAACAGGGTGTCTAGCAAATTATTCTTCTGAAATTCTGATTTTTCCAGACTCCCTGACAATTTCACGTGAAATTCCCTGGCCTCTCTAGAGGCGGTTAAATATATAAGACCATTACAACACAAGGCATTGAGCATTGAGCACAGTGAGGATAATTTTTGCACGGGCCTAATCTAACTTGCATATTCCAAAATATTCGGGTTCGTCCAGTCCGAGATTAAACAAGCACTTTCTTGCCGCCGACATCGTCAGTGAAGAGGCCACTTCCGGAAACAATAAAAACACGATGCTCAACCACACGCACAAATAACCAAATGGCAACATGGCCGCCAGATGCACTTTCGGACACTTTCGGCTTGGATTGGATTGGGGTCTGCGGCTTTCCCATTTGTTACTAATCTATAGTAGCTCTAACTGGATCTAGCCTAGTGTCGCGCTCTCAATCCAATCCAATCCAATCCAATCCAATCCAATGGCTTGGACTGGAGTTGTCGGTTGTTATCCTTGCTTTGGGTAGCACACTCTACATCGGGTGAGCAGAGCCCGCACTTCGCTCTAAGCAGAATTTATTGGCTATATTTCTGCCCTCAAGTCCTCAAGTCTTTGCTCAGGACACTCGATGGCGTTTCAGGCTCATTTTCCCTGACTGGGCTCGCTTTTTGACAATATCCCTGACAATTCCCCGATTTTTCCCGGTAATTAAAATTTTCCCCCGACAATTCCCGGTTGCTGGACACCCTGGTCAATATCCACTGCACCAGGAGTGTTGCGCATTCCATATTTTCTTGCCTATAACCCGCATCAAAATCTATACAAAATCGGAGGCCAAGTTGGGGTGCGGGTTACACGCAAATTTCGCCGAGACGTCGTCCAATCTGTTACCGGTGGGGTCGGAAACTTAGTGGCAAGCCAGAACTATGACCGCTACAAAGTCGTGCGTGCGAGAATGGAGGAAGATTGAGAAGCTGCTAACTGCAAGCCGTGACTGAAGATCGTTTTGCAGACCAAAGACTGCTGCATACCCCAAACGTGGAAAAGCGCTTGCGAAGTTCATCGCACTGTCGACAGAGATACAGCATTACTGCAACCTTTCCAGACGAGACGGTGCAGAACAGTTTAATGAAGTGTTACGTTGGCAATCGCCTCGACGGCATGGTGCGGCGCGGCCACTTCACGATGAATAAGAGAGCTCACGCAAGTGACGCAAACCTTTAAGATACAAGTAAGCTTCAGACTTAGAGCATAGGTTCCCAAGCCCGGCTTCGAGTGCCCAGGGTTTCCCAGAGTACCCTTGGATGTTCCCCAACCGGTTTTTAAGCCTTTAAATGAGTGGCAGGCAGTGCTGCTGCACAAGGCGATCGTAAGCAGTCGCAAGGGGCTTAAAACCTGGTTGTGCCTTTCAGGAAGTTATTGTTCCAGTTTTACCACCAGCTTAGAATATCTGAGTCATCCATTGGAGCACATGTGCACTACTCTTCAAAATATTCGTAGGCTCCTGCCCTGCTTTGTTGCATCAACGCAGAGGCAAGGAGGCATTCCTCGGCTATCAATCAAGAGATAAGCATCCCTCGAAATAAAAGAGAGTTTCAAAATGCCTGTCTTGAAGGAAAAAAGGTGCGAAGAGGAGAAAAAAAGAGGGCGAGGCTTACCCCTTCCCGATCCCCTTGGACTGTCCAAGCCGGAGTCGCGGCCGGACCTGCCCGGCAACTGGAAGCAAAGCAAAAAAAAAACATCTCGTTCAACTGCGTTTTTTTTTCTTTTTTCACGTGTCCACCTTTGTAGAGCTAACACTGTGCAATCCATATGAAACGAGAAATTTCGAAACAGTGCACGTAAAGCATTTTCTTTTTAACTGGCAACATTGTGAGGTTAGCTAATGGCATTGTGTGGTAGAATTACCTCAGTTAAAAGCTACAAACAAAAAATATATTTGGTCCCTTTTGATGTGACCTGGTTAGGCCTATTACTGATGAAAGTCGAGGGCTACTGTGGCTCCAGTTGGTTGGTAACAGACGAAAGCCTCGCTCACCCTGGAAGACGCACCCTTATATTCTTTGTTCTGAAAATGCAAGATACTGTTTGTTTCCGTGGTCTTGGGCTGTCATAAGCCTCGTTTACATGAATACGACTTCAGCGCATCGACTCCAAGCGTCCTCCGAAAGAAGCCGACGCGGCAGCGTTTACATGAATGCGCACCAACCCCTACGCGAAGGTGGCGCCACGCCGTGTCAAAGCTCAAAGTTAAAGCTGCGTTTCCGGCACCGGCCGCACCACGTGACCACGTTTTCCGGAGCATCGCACGTGAGGCGCATGAAGGCGTCGACGCTTTCGGCGAGCTTAAAATAAATATCGTGCCCGCAGTCTTCTATGCTGTGTAAGGAGTTACGAGACGGGAGAAACATCGAAACCCAAACGTCTTGGGCTCCAGGACGGGCCGCTGGGCCACTCTGGATCAGAGGCGACGTGCGTGCGCACGGCCTGGCGAGCGAGATCGTCGTGAACCGCTCTGAGGACGCCACCGCGCTTCGCCTCGCCATACCTTGCCAACCGCGACCGGACCCCGAGGCCGAAAGGCTCCGGCGTAGCCAGGGACGGCACCGAGGTAGGAGCTACTCGTTCTGCGCTACCATGCAGTGCTCGGAGCTCTCGGCGTCGTTCGTGTTTGCGCCGAAACCTCTAGGCACTCCCTTGGACACGCAAGTCGTATTTCGCAACGCTTGGACGGGGGCCGCCCTCTCCGAGCAGCTCAGTGATATTCCGCTCATTTAGTTTGTCAATAAAAGTTCGCGTTTCTTCTCGGGAGGAACTGCGGGCGACCACACGGAACCGCTCTCCGCCGCCGCCGACGAAGTTGGCCGCCGCCATGTTCTCAGCTGTTCACTCCTTCCCATAATCCTCCCCGTTCCGAAATGCGATGCGACCTCCGTTTACATGGGCTGAATGAATGCGCACTCGCCATCTCGATCCACCTCTGTCTGGCGACTTGAATGCGATGCGCTTCTCTAGCGCATTATGCCGTTTACATGACCGCATCGAATGCGACAACTGGATTCGATGCGACTAAGTCGCATTCATGTGAACGCGGCTATAATGTTCAGCAGTGGCATCACGAGGGTCAGCGGCACTGGAGGCAATAGCCCGCCGTGACACCCACCCCCCCTTATCGTGGCCCGCCGCAACACCCCCCGAGCGCTGCACCCGAGGCGATCCACCCCCCCCCGCCCCGCCCCCCCCCTTGTGACGCCACTGATGTTCAGAGTTCACTGGCTCGCCTGTTTCTCAAAAGTGCAGGTAAACCGAACAAAGCTTTTGTCTGTATTTTAGTGTAAGATAGGGCTTATTATTAAGTAATTAGGCACCCACCTAAATTTTTGTGCTAAGCAATGTTTTTTCAAGTTTTCCTTAACTACATGAGTTTTATGCAAAGTCCAGAAATTTAGAACATGATATCAGCAAAAAATAATTAATCTTTTTACAAGGATACATTATTCTTGGAGTTTAGAGGCTTCTTTATCCAAATTAAAATTTTAGTAGATTATACCAGACATAAAAAAAATTGTAGGGCCCTTCCACTTCACGTGAAGATGGAGGAAGCGAAGCTGTTATTTTTACGACGTCCAGGACGACCTGAAGGACGACTTCTAGGACGACGTCTAGGACCAATTCTAGGACAACCTCGAGGACGACGTCTCGGACGACCTCTCGGACTTCAAGGACATCTAGGACGTCCGCAAGGACGACTTCTAGGACAAGCTGGAGGATGACGTCTAGGACGACTTTTAGGACGACCTCTCAAACAACTTCTAGGATGACCTCGCGGACGATGCCTAGAGATGACAAGGGATCGGGACCTCACTATCTATTAATGCCAAGGAAGGCTGACTCACGCTGACTGCTCCCTTTCTTTTAATTTAATTTATTCATACTTGCCACGATCAATGGCAAGTTTTCAGTCAACATCCGCGGACGCATTTTTTCAAAGATCCTAGCGCATAATAGCTTTGCTGTAAAAACTGTTGCATCTCCTTTGCCATGGAATGACCCTGTCAAAAACGCGATGGGTTCACAACGATTTCCAAATATTGGCTTTCGTTCTGTTCTGCAAAAATCAATTCGCATGATGCCAATTTTTAAAAAACATCTTACATGGTGATGCGTAGAACAGTTTATAGTTTGTCACAGCTGTTATTTCCTCACGTTGTGAGCTTAAATTTTGCTCAATCGTCCATCGAACACTGTAAAATCTTTTTTTTGATCCGTAACCAATGTCGACAAGTTATACTTCAGCGAATGGTCCGAGAGTGTTAGAGTGGTCCCAGAGTGTTGGAGTGCTTTGAGCCCAGCAGTTGTGATCAGCCGAAAAGGGATCTCGAATACCTCTGGCGGCGAGGAGGGGGCCCTCTGTCGAATCAGTGTCAGAAGGAAAAAGGCGGCCACCTGAATTCACCATTAGATTCTACACCAGACTGAACCGAACTAGATTGAACCCACTGGGCTGACCCAAATAAGACCATATTAAACTGGACTAAACCAACTGGACCCGCCCCAGAACGTAGCAGACCCTACTCACGTTGACCGGCATGCCGGCGTAGTTGGGCACGCGCGTCGTGATGGTGGCGATGGCGCACACGCTGTCCCCTCCGCCGTTGTCCAGACCCCTGGACGACGGACTGCGGTGGCGGCGAGAAGATGACGAGGAACGGTGCCGGCCGTCATCGCTGTCTTCGCCGCGCTCTCGCTGCTGCGGGGACATGGTGAGCGCCTCGTCCAGGCTGACGCCCGGCGGCTCCTCAGGGCGCTCGTCCGCCAACGGCGTGCCGGGAGGGTTGTCTGGGACGGAGCTGCGACGAAGGGCGACGAAAGAGCTTATTTATTAACTTATTTCGAGTACCCTCGGGGCTACGAGGGCGCTGCAGAGGGGAGAGAGGAGGAAAGGGTAGTGAAGCTGCACGCACCAAAACACGGGACAAAGGATGTCACAAAGAATGCGCGTCTTGATCGCGCCCGATGGATTCGAAAGACAAATGAGGGGGGCATGTGCTGCGTGTGTGGGACGTTGTTGTGTCACGTGACACCGCATTGTCACATGATGCCGTCAGGATTTGCCGCCATGTGAAGTGTCACACGACGTCCGGCGCATACGCGGTGCCGATAGCAGTGCCACTGTGGTGGCACGACGTCAGAGTTTAGTCGGTGTATCTTGCTTACATGAACTCGATCGCGCGCATCGGTCAAGTATAACGCGTCGCCTTTCTCGTAAGACTCCGCCTTATAAGACGTTCTCTGTCACAACAAGGCACAATCACCTCTAAGTAAAATTAGCAGGGGTCGGCGATGGGCCGTTCCGGAAATAAGCTCATCAACGCACTACGGCAATTGGATGCAAAGCTCGTGGTGGAGCACCCATGACTATAGTATTGATGAAAGAACATTTGACCTTCCTGTGCAGTTGACGAGCAATCTAATACTTCGTTCCACCTTAATTTAAAGCGCATCCGCTGCTACGGGCCAATGGGACCAACCAACGTCAAGCGCCACATCGTGGCAATCGTCCATCTTCTGGCACGTGGTCTTTCATCGACTAAATGAATCAAGTGCAGCACATATCCCATCCCGTAACCAGTGCGTTTAGTATGCGTTTGCGGTTGCAACTGTTTGAGCCTTTGACTGTACTCTGACCTAAGATAAAACAAACTATATGGTGAGTAGAGATAATGCGAAATACATATTTGTACCATTTTCCTTTCCTCCTACTTCTCCAAAGATTCGAGTCGACCAACAATGATTCTTTTGTTGTTCCTTTGCCCATTTCGACGCAGGTGTGGCCCAATTCTTAGCAAAAGTGACATTTTAACGCGAGATGTAGCAGACGTTCGTTCATGGCGTAATTTGGCACAGCACTTCCATCACTGCTGGACTTAGATATCTTGTGTAAGTGTTTTTATGGCCCACCTGGCGTTTTCTCGTCGTGCAAATTACAGGCGCGAGCCGAGGCGAGAACAGGGTCGGATACATGCAGTATACACATTCCCCTCCAGAACTAAACACCGCCACTGAAAACATAACTACTTATAAGTAGAGTATTATGTACAAGTCCGCCCGTCGCACCAACCGGAGGGACGTCGCCGCTGCAGTACGAGAATCCAACTCACCCGGTTGGACTACGGCAGCCACCTTCTTTCGCCGGATCGGCGTCGGCAGCCTCTCCTTCCTTCGAAACTTCCACTGCGTCGTCTGCAGCCGGGGCGGGCGACGACTTCTCCCTGTCGTCTCTCGCCTCCCCTTTCTCCTCGGCGGCGGGAGACCTGGCATCCGTGACGGGCGACGCAGAGCCGCTGGCAGTCCCGGGAACGGACAACGCAGAGCCCACAGCGGCAGGCGACGCCGAGGCGGCGACGGCGGCAGACGACGTGGACGCAGATGCGGCGGTGGTGGACGACTCCGACGTTCCGGCGATAGACGGAGACGACGACCCAGCAACGACAGACGACAACGGCGGCGGCAGGGCGACGTGCGCACGCTTGGCGCGCGTGTATCCCGTCTCGTTCTGAAGTTGAGCACGGCCGTGCGGAGGAAGCGGTTCGGGATCAGGTTGTTCGGGGAGATGTCGCATTCGTGGCAGACTGGGCACTCGTGCTGCTCCGAGTCCAGCAGGGCCTGACGCACGCCTGCAGAAAAGAGAGACCGGTGTTGCATTAGAGGGACACTGACACCTCCCCAAAATTTATTTTTACTTTTTGCCAGGCGATTCATTATAGTGTCAGAACACTACCCAATCATTATTCTGCTACAGTGTGACATATTTTTAATAAAGAAAAGAAAACGCAACTGCTCGAAACCGAAACTGGACTGGAGAGGACGAAACAAGGAGGAGGAGCGTTGGCAGAAGTCATGTGGCTGTGCAACTTTTTTTTCCCCAATCAACGTATTTGCAGCTTTCTAGAAGCCAGAAAAATAGGTATCATAGTATTTTTATATTTTTAACATTTTGTGTGTGCCTTCGATGACCCACGACTTTGACTACATTTGACGGTTGTGTCTGAACCACAGAAAGCGGCTCGTGACTACAGAGAAGTGAGTGAGCACGACTGTCACCGGCCAGTTCTCGATCGGGCGGTTTTCGGGCAGAGAGGAAACGAATTTCAAGCTGCGAATTGTTTTCTGGGTAGTTGGGCTCTCATGTGTTTAAACAAATAAAAACCTTGGCAAGCATAAATACACTGTCAGTGTCCCCTTAATTAAGGCGGTTTTCACGTTGGCGGTTCGCTCGGATGTTTCGGCGTACTGGCTTTTGTTGTTACGCCTACCGTAACGTCCCAAGAGATAGCCAACCTAAAATGGAAAGCAAATTGGGTGAAAATAGGGAACAAGCCAACTTTCAACGTAAAATAAGAAAAAAGATGAAAATAATTTCGTTTTAGATTTTGTGATTTGCGAAACTTGTGATCGCTAAGCGGGGTGGGGGTGCATCGAACCAGACTGTCCCTCGAAGTCAGCAATGTTCGCTTATCTCTCGCCGTGGCTAAGCAACACCATTTATGCCAAGGTCATCGTTGGCCAAGGTCCCTTGAATTACTAGAAGTGGGCTACCTTTCGATGTTTGTGAAAAAGTAGCAAATCATGCCAAAAATAAGAAGCGGGTTATATTTTGGGTTGTGGGACATCTCTCGGGACATTAAGGTAGCTGCATTTTAGTACCTATCGCTTTACTTGTGATCTACGAGGATTGCAGATTTTTTTTACGTCGGTGCTTTTAATAACTATGTAAAACCGTCCCTGCAGACTTACACTCATCGCAGAAGCTGTTCCCGCAGCAGGGGATGAGCACGGCGTCCTGGAGCAGGTCCCTGCAGATCATGCACAGCAGCTCGTCGGGCAGCTGGGGCTCCTGGGTGGGTTCCGGCGTCGGCTCCTTCACGAAGGGCGGCTTCTCTTTCTTCACCTCCTTGTACGCCTCGCTGCAGAGTCGCCCGTGCAACAGGTCACACTTCGCACCCCTTTCATCTCGGAACGTGCATCCGGTCGGAACGCGACGCCCGGCACTCTCGACCGACGCTAGTGCCCCGGTTGCACGGTACCCTTAACAGCGGTTTAAGTGTGACCGAATTTGGACTCGACCATGGTTAAGGACGCCTGGGTAACTAGGGTGCAGTTGGCAGTAACTGCTGAGCATATTTTATAGGGCACTAAAGTGGTTTTTGAGATGCTTGTTTTGTTCTCACGACTCAATCAACGAGCTCTAATATCCTAAAAAACCCAAAATTGCATCAATGCACGGCTAATTTGCGTATTAAAGAAAGTGATCGAAGTTCCCGGCGCTTGGTGTCGGCGCAGAACGACGGAGGGCAATACCGAACCTTGCTGAATATGGGCGAACAACGGACGGTGCCCGTCAGCCATTCGAGGGCGTCATCCAAAGCATCTCATGGCGTTAAATCGAATGCCGTGGAAGCTCGCCTCCAGCACCCACGTAGCGGTGCTGAAGGAACGCTCCGCATAGTAAATTTTCAGACTGCCCGCTTGACCTGCAAGGCTGCCTTCCTTCCCCCAACGTCGCAGAACTGAAAAGCGCGGGTATATTTGAACATTAGTTTCGGCATCATCTTCACTTGGTGATTTCACAATAACTATTCTGAATTTCAAGATGCTCAATAGCATACCGAAAGGGTAAAGACCGGTGATCCCAAAAATATAGTTGGTTGGGGTAGCTAAAAAAATCGCCAGAGCGTATTCCTTACTTTAACTACGGTTAAGGATAGAATATGTGTGTCACAACACACACCTTTCCTCAAAAGAATATTTAAGCAACATTCGGCGAAATTTCGATAGTTCAGTCATTCGTCTCAAACTTGTTTCGACATGTTTAATTAGACGCATCCCAACTATGCCTGTTTTCATCTCAAGAGAAAAGCAAATTTTGGGCATTGTTCATATGCAGCGCGAAGTAGTTCTTACGAGATTTGGTTGTCAGAGGAAAAAGTGATGCTTTTGGCGTTTGGGACGTGTATGACTTAATAAGATAACATCAATCTAATCTACAATTCACCTACATATATCTTAATTATTCACATAAAGGGAGAAATTAGTAATGCTCCACGAGGCACCGGACGTTTTTTTACTATGGTTCTTGAGGTAAAAACGGGTATAGTAACCCGAATTGCAAGTCACAATAAATTTTTTTCCCCCACAAAGTCATTGAAGTTTTAAATCTGGTCCAAGGAGCGCCACCGGCAACACTGAAAACGTGACGTCAGATGGGGAGCACTATGCGGCGGAACGACTTCTTCCTTACAAGTTACAAGAAGTTTGACGATGCAAAATAAATGCTGCTTAAGCTCACACCAGCAAGATGGAACTAATCATGCTAAAAATACTGTTTTTACTTGCACTGCCCGCTCGACTTGCAAGTTATGCAGAAAGCAAGTCATCTGCTTTTTGCGCAGGAGTTGTGGTGACGTTAGAATGAGACCGAGCTCCGATTGGCCTCGAACGAAAGAATGGTGGGCAGAATTTATGCTAGATGCCTTGAGGTCTACACCCTATTTTTTTTTTTTTGAATTGGCCAATAAGAGTTTGGCGTTCTGACACTATTGTAACCCCTGCGCAAGAAGCAGACGAACTTGTGCTCCACATAAGATGTGCGACGTCGCCCCACTGGAGAGAGCGGGAAAACTTGATTGGTGGTTTTGGCATCATCCTCATTTGCCATTCTCTCAATAACTATTTTGAATTTAGAGACAATAAAGAACACTCCGGAAAGAGCGAAGCCTGGGAATTCCGAAAATGCTCGGTTAGGATGACTCAAAAAACGCTGGCCCTTTGAAAGGTCCAAATTGAAGCACGCACAAGCTATTGGCACAACCAGACAGCGTCCTCCGTCAAACGTCTTCCGGGGACCGAAAGGAGTCGAGCGGAGGGTGCGAACGCAAGGCGGCACTCACTGGTCGATGAGCGGCACTGCAAACTCCCCGGTGCTGGTGAGCAGCGCCCCTTGTGGTCGGGTCCGTCCACCGTCACCATGAAGCTCCTGGGGATCCCCGTGCTTCGCTTCACCTCAATCTGCAAAGCGCAGAGTCGTTCGCAACCTCTGGGTGCGCGCGTCCGCAACGCCCGAAACCGGCGGCGGGGGCAGGACGCCCGGACTCACGTTGTTGGTGGGGCAGTTCTTGATCCAGTGGCCGCTCTTTCCGCACCGGAAGCAGGTGTAGCTGGGGGGCAGCGGCCCCGTCATGCTGCGGCTCTTGACGTACCTGCGTCACGCGATCGCTCGGACAGTTGCGCCACCCGTCGAGTTTGACTACAGTCGTGCCTCGCTATTGTACCCAGGGACACAGTAATTACACGTAATAAAGAAGACACGGTAAAATGTTGCCGTCATACGGCAGGTCAAATGACATTTAGCCCAACAACGATTCGGCAAACGGCACGTAAACCCGACGTCGCGTTTGGCACGCAGAGCGCCACGCACGTCAAACACTAGTTTGTCGACAAAACAGAGTGTGGCTAAAACTCATTTAGCCCTTCTGTCCCCATTAGGGTGTACTGTAGTTTCCAAGGTCTGAACAACATTGCCCATTTCCTTTTCTTCTAGTTTAATGTAAATTTCCCGACCTTTCGATTCCCCACAGAACTTAATTTGTGACATAGAAGGTGTATGCAAACAACCAAGCTTATGAAGATCTGGCATAGCCCAAATCAGATGCTGGAAAAACTTTAATTACTATTTGAACTGCTGCCTTATACTGGGAATTGTAAGTAATTGAAGTTGGAAAAACAGCACAGGCTGGGTGAAATTAAAGGCAGCGGGAAAGCATAATACAGCACAGGCTGGGTAAAATTACAGGCAACGGGAAAGCATAATAGACATTCTCATAAACTAAAAGTTGTGGATTTTCTCGAAAGTCTTTCACGATATTCATCCGTTCTAACCCATTCTTTTATATATTCACGAACAGCTAACGATATGATTACGACGAGCTAGCAACAAATATACGAAGGTCTGCCTGCAAATCTAGGCTTCCAACGTCCACTGCACCGAAGGCGAGCGCACTCGTCGAAACGAGTCCTCGCCACAATTCCAATCTAACCGGCCCACGCACTTGGAAGGGTCGTACTCCTGCGAGGACTGCGTCATCATCGCCTTGATCTTGTCCTCTTCCGTAGCCTTGGCATTCACGAGGTCCGCCGTCTGCAGGCAACAACACCCCCAACGGAGGAAGGGGAAACGTCATTTCCACGTCAAGACGTACAGTTGCGATCCCCATGAAGGTAAACGCACGATCGGCGACCGCTCTGTACCCGCGGAGTCACGATGGTACCTAGAACCTGTTGCGCGCCTGGACACGCTCAGTTCTCAAGGCGCACGAGCGATCGCTGCCGCCGCTTCACGGCACCATTAGCACAGAACGGTCGACGATCGATTGTGCCTTCCTTCGTACGGACTGTGACTGCACACCGCAAGATTTTCCAAGGTGGGCCTTCGGAGCACACCTTGCAGGTGGGCGAGCTAGGCTAAAAAGACGCACCTCTTGCAAGGTTTTCAATTAATGCATTACTTTTAATCCAAAAATATTGTGAATTTTATTTCAGCAATTTGTTTGCATCTATTTGCGTAAACTGACGCCTGAAAAGCTCCAGAAAAAGGAATTTTCAGACTTCTCTCCTCTTCGTTTGAGCGCTGGAAAAAGAGCCGCCGAAAGACAAAGGTCAAACGACTCCTGCAGAAGTCACTCAAAAGGGACAAGCCACGACCTCACATGCCATCTAAGAAACTTCTCCTCGGCTACAAGGTCATGCCTGCGCACTTTCACTCAGCGACAACTTTTCTTGGCAATACAGTGGAAGCAGGGTTCATGCTGGCCTCGAAGACGAAAATTCAGGGGTTTTCAAGGACTTTCAAGGTCCAGCCAGTATATTTTCAAGGACCATGTTGAGAGCCTTACTTAGACAAAACACAATTCTAAATACGTTAAAAATGTCATATTTATTGCACGAGACAAGATATTAAGAGGCTTTCCTTTTTGTATGCTAGATTCAAAGAAGCACATTAACAACACACGTTGCCGTGTCCCACATGTTAAACCAGAAATATACACCAAACAAGCACTCGTCCAATGTTCATGGTAGTTCACATTGCTTTTTCTAGACTTCGAGGTCAATGTTCAGAATTTCCTGTGCCTTGCTTTTGGCAGTCTTCCTGAGGTTGTTGGATTTCATGATCCATGCGAGGTCACTCGTGGCTTCTGCCTTCTCTGCATAATTGTCTGCTGAAGCCGTCAATTCAGCAACAGCTACTTCCAGTTTCTTCTTCTTCTTTCTCAATCTTTCAACTTCTTCGTCAATGCAGCGCCTTTTCACCTGCCTTGCATCTTCAAGCTCCCGCTTCTTCTTGGCTTCCAAAAAAAAACATGGTAATGGTGCCTTGCAGAAGCCAGGGACGTCCCGAGTTCCTTCATGATTTGTACATTCAAGCTGCCACCTGCCTTGTTTACAGCGTCATATACAATTCGCTGCGAGATGCAGGAAATGTCTTTTATATTTTCCACAGCGACCGGCCGATTGACACTGAATCCTCTCTCAATACTCGCTTGTTTGTGACTGAAGACAAGCAGAAGCTTAACGACTTCCCACAGTTCACTGTGCGACGAGTTGATCTTCAGGAGGTCATAAAAAAACCTGTCCAAGGTGTCCGAAGTTCTTTCAAACTGTTGCAAGTCGTGCCTTCGTTCTTGCAATAGCTTGGCGTATTCAACGAGCACAGTGTCTCTTTGATGATCACTGATCCTTTTTGCCGCAGTGAGAGAGTTCAAAACTTTTTCATGCCTTCCAGACACTTCGTCTGGCTTCGAGCACATTTGCCTGGGGTCCAGTGAAGTAAGGCTTCTTACTATGGGCAATCGTGGTGGACTCTTCTGAAGTATCTTCTTTGTTACAGCAACAAGTAATTGCATACACTGCATCCTAAATGTAAATGCACCTTTTGCACTTACTTTGGAGCTTTCCAGAATCTGTTGGGCCGCATGGCTGATGTCCACTTTTTCAAGTGGGGTGTGGTTGTTTGGATCGCCCATGTCAATCTTAAGCATGCTGGTGATGCCTGTTGCCGAGCAGAGAACCGAGCATTTCACAAATTTTGTCACCAGTTTTCTCACCACACTTTCAAGGTCTTTTGCCAGGAAGAATACCAGTGGCTTGTTGGCTTGGTATTCCAGGAGAAAAGGCCGAAGCATCCTGGCAACCCCGAGAACAAAGTTGAGCTTTGCCAGCACTAACGGATCATCGCAGAAGTCAGACAGGCATTGAAAGGAAACACATTTTGGAAGATTCACTTCTTTTTTTTTGTGCGGATTCTACATACTTCTCTAGATCAGGCCAAAGAAGCAAAGCGCGTTCAATGACTGGAACATTCTCGACCCATCGATGCGCAACAAACTTGCACGGGAAAAGTGTCTGCTCGGTTACAGTTATAAAGTCCTCCCTTCGTGCTAGGGCGTCCTGAAACAATGTGTTTAGGCTTGAAAGCAGGCCATCTAGTCCCCACTTGCTGGCTGCGACGCCTGCTTTGTAAGCATTGTGTACTGTGTGCAAGCCACAGCTGCCCAGATCTAAACACTGAACCCGATAATTCAGCTGCAGGTGTTCTTGCAGACCTCTGAAAGCCTTCAAGTTGACATTCGGTCCATCCATTGACAGTTGGACGATCTTCTCCAATGGCAGAGGCTCCAGGGCACTCAGCAGTTTCTCTTGAATGTCTTGTGCCTTTGAATGGCCCATAAACACGGACGTGTAATACTGCGTGGCGACCTTGTGTGACGCATCCCAGTACCTTATGTGAACATCTGCTTCTATTGCAAGTAGTCATTCAGGCACTCAACGAAGAGGACAACATAATAGTCGCACAAATTTACCTCTCGTTGGAGAGAAGATAAGAAATAAGGTCTGAAACCATGGCACGCGACGTACGAAGACTTCTGCTCTCTGCAGGAGAAGGCTCGAGCGACTTCGCTGTCGGGAAACATTTTTCTGAACAAGTCACTTGTCTGTGAACAGGACTTGTAGGAATAGTGCGATGCAGTTACTTTTAGTGTCCACAGAATCTCTGCATCAGTCACTAGCTCATGCTTCTTGTACACACTGTCCAAGTTCGACAACTGTGATTGCGTTGGATCCACGGACGTTGGGTTCACGGACGATTCATTTACAGAGGGCACCAAGAAGTTCTTGATCGGGTTACTCACTGCCGCCTTCACGTTCGCGTCGTGTTTGGCGCTTTTCATGCGACTTTTCAGCGCCGACTCTCCCATAGCAGCGATGTCGAACGTTTTCGAGCAAGGCTTGCATTTAGCCCGATTTGGATTCGGCGGGTCTGGTGCAAGCCAGTGCCTATAACTGTCGTTGCTCAGCCACGAGCGTTGGAACTTGCATTTCCCTGGCATTATTTCTCACTTGCAGTTGCTGCAGTAATTCCGACCGCACACATTACACACCAGTTTACGTTCCGAGCTACGCCGGCAACTTCTGATCTCGTAACGGAAATAACACAAAGGAGTGGATTGGATGTGGATCTGGCTATGCCCTTCGGAACCGAAACTGATTCCAGTGTGGCCAGGCGTTCATAAACATCTGCTAAATGTCGTCGTCAAACTCGAAAATCAAGGACTTTCAAGGATCTGTAAATATTCCAGGACTTTCAAGGCCTTGAAAACATTACTTTTAAATTTAAGGGTTTTCAAGGACCCGCATGAGCCCAGTGGAAGGTACAGGTATGCGTTCCCTCTCCCATTTTGAGTGCTGAATAAAGCTGTGCGCGGGCTCTCCTCTTCTCCACTGCATTGCCAAGAAAAGTTGTCGCCGAGTATAGTCATAACGTTGACCCTCATCCTTTTCCTTCATCGTTGTTGCAATCAGACTGCGGCATAGCGACGGTTTTAATCAAAGGGCATCATCGTGTACATGGACACAAAGCTTGTGCCTGTTTTCCCCATTTTCGACGCCACGAAACTCCTAACACACATATTTTGTTGGCACCTCTGCAGAAGTGCCATCCAAATATCTACAATTAGATGTAAATAAAAAAATGGCATGAGTGTCCCTTTTACACTTTTTTTTTTTTCTTCTGGTGCCACTAAGTAACGGGTTGAAGCTAAGCTAATTGGTTCACGATGCTTACAAAAATGGCCAGCGGTGTACTTTTTTTTTTTTGTGCATACGTTTAGTTCCTTTGTTTTCTAACAAGTAGGTTTACTTCCGTTCAGCTGGCCACTTCTGTAAACACCAGATAACACCAGCGCAAAACATTGGTAATGAGGTTGCACCCGTTATTTTTAGCACTTCACATCTGGGGATGTGAAGTGCAAGCAACGGCAAAAAGCTAGTTATCACAAAACAGTTGAGACGCAATGGGAGTGTAACTAAGAAAGTTCCGACTCACCTTCGAAAGCTTCTCATAATTGCGACTTGGGGAATTAACCTGCTTAGGAAGAGTCGCAAGAGCAAAAACAGAACACATTTAGACAATCGAGGAATGACGCAACACTAACGCACGACACTGGAGTCTGTGGGGTTCGTGCAGGAAGGATCTAATGAACCGTCCCATTCGGAAACGGACTCTGCGAGTTGATGTCTCGGCGAATCATGCGGTAGTTTACCCAAGTGCGACATGTTACTCTCTTCTTGTGGCCCTGAAAAGCTTACCAACATGAAAGCTTCCCGAATTCTGGTAGCCGCTTGCATCCATCCACATTGGACAACTTCACCTAACTGATGGCTAACATTAACCCAATGCAAATTCACTGATTCGTGTCTTCCATTCATATCCACCTGATCACAGCATGAAAACAAAGATGCAACAATAAATGTGAAAATATTGATCAAATGCATGAAGTTTTCTCCTCGATTTCACTAAGTACCGGGACAACACTGCTTCTAAAGCCCTTAAATAGCTCGTGATCCAATTCAAATAAAATATACACAGCTTTTCCGACTTTAAAATCTGACTACGTTTTGGTCTTGATGTAGCCCAACTCATCTTGTTAATATTGAAAGTTTAATTTGCAAATATTATGGAAAGGACTAAGACAAATTGAAATACAGCAATAAAAAAATAACCTTGTCCAGTAAACCTTAAAAAGCAGGCCATTCACTCTTGTTGGTGTTACACCTGGTGGCAGCTGTTCAAACCCGTTTGCTCTACTGACGCCCAACTCTTTCTTGGTTAGCTCAGTTGGTAGCGCACTCCACTGGAATTGGAGAGGTCCCTGGTTCGATACCAGGACCAGGCGGACTTTTTCAGTCGTGCACCAGTCACCTTGCCGTGTTTAGAGATTTGTGTTTGTCCTTCGTCTCTCTTGTTCCCCTCCTCCAGGAATTATTATCGTTACCCAGTAACCTTTAAGGTCTGTGGAATCCGATAAGGTATAAATGAAAGCACTAGGATGATTTACAACTTTTTATGACACATTTGAAATTTCCAGTTTCAAAATAATTTATTGCAGGAAGTATAAAAGGAATCTAAAAAAACCTGATGCAATATTTAACACTTCTAAAGCCCTCATTGGATACCTCGCATACACGCCTACCAGAGAAAAAAGAATTATGGAGACTGGATGTCTGCAAGTGGAGATACGGCTTCCATAAAACAGCAGTGTTCAAACAGTCTTCTACATTGCGAAAAACGTGCACAGGCACATTTTTTCAATATTTTAAGCTCATTATTTTGAGAGAAATTAAATTAATTTTGCAAAAACACCTCTGGGCAAGGTGACAAGTGCCTGCTACACTTCAAAAACACAATTGAAAAAATATTGTTTTTTAGTACAGATTTTTCTGAAGCAGAATCCCCGATGTTTGTAGTATTGTTAATCTCTTGCTACATGCACCAACTATCACATAAAACCCAAGAGAAAAATCTAGCATTACCCTCAACTTATAGTTAGAACACGCTCTCAATTTGCTTTCTTTGCTGGCACGCAACTCCACCGGAGCTATGAGAATGTATTGCACTCCAGACACTGTCACAGTTTAGTGATTTCCATCTGCACACCAACGAGAGCTTGAATATGCGCCGACGAATGGATCGTTACTGAATACAAGCCAAATGGATCCAATTCATGAACCCCCCTTCAGCCGTGATGGGCACAAAATCATTCAATACTAGACAACTTACAATAATATTAAAAACAAATTTTAAAAGAAAAAAAGAAACACTTAAAAACTGTCATTTTTGAAATTTACCAGGACAAATTGTGTTTACCGCTTCGCACCCTGATGTGTTTGTTTGTTTGCAACCCACTATCTGATATAGCCAGTAAGTAGAATCCGATATTGCTTTACAGTTTCTTTATCCAGAAAAAAGGGCACAGAAAGCTGGTATGAGAACTGGACCCCTTTCTTGGTAATGAAGCGAATCGGAACCAAACGCTGACATAGACGACTCAAATTGGATATTCTACCCTTGAACTCCTACACTATTCACCCGCAGCTTCATGGTAAACTATGGCATGACACAATGGGACATCAATTAAAATAATGAGATCAAGTGATCTTCACAGATTCAATGTCACAATGATTAAATGTATGTTTGTGAAAAAAAGAAATCACTGATCAATACGAGGTTTACACCAACCAGGCCCCACCACAGACTCCAACGTCCTACGCAATTTATTCAATCAATCGCAGAAATATATGGAATGCATAACAAAGCTCTCAAGTGTCACAGAACATGCATGAAACTCCAGCAAAAAAATACAAGAACATCAGTTCAGATTCTTCTAGAGATGCTAGGAGAGTTTCGAAGGTGCAATATGACTACACTAAAGTAAGCTCTCCGAGATGTTCAGAAAACCGGTAATTAGCAATCATCCAAGTTCACAAGTAACACAAAATTCACACTAAACATGTCGAAGAAACGGCCACTAACAACTGCACAGCAATGTGTGTATACATCTTCGTAAGGCTCCACGATCAACAGGACCAAAAGAACCTCTAAGAAACAAGTTATTTTTACCGAAATAGAAAACATTTAATGGAACACAGTAACAAATGCAGAATCAAAAACACCATCCTCATGCCATCACAGCCTTCTCAAGAACACGAACAAGAGAATGTTTTTCCAGTCAAAGTAAATAGGGTTCTTAGAGCAGTGTACGAACATAGCCACAAATCATCATGCTTAACGAATCGGACAATGACACACGTCAAAAGGAATCTATAGACTACAAAGGGTGCCTTTATAACAAGGCATGTTGAGTCAAGACCACCTTTATTGGTAAAAAAAAAAAGAAGAAAAGGTTCCTACTTTGATACACACAAACACACTTGGAGGATAACAATTTAAACTTAAAAGGCATTTTAATACTAAATAAATACCAAAAAGTGTGAACACAACTTGTACTTAATAAGAATGCAACACCACTGAATGTACACCTGATCAGGTATGCTAGACACAAACACTTGCAACTATTAGAATGCTCCAATTTCACATCCAGAATGGTTATCAAAGTTGTGCACAGATTCTACGAACTTCCTAGCATCTCACACTTTAGCAGGGTAGTCAATATGAAACTATGTAATATCTAGTGAAAAATACATTAGGATACAAGGAATTTCCTTTTCTATATCATTAACACAACCAGAATTATCGAAGCCTTGTGTACAGATTTTGATTGTACTTTTACACATGAACCAAGGAAAGGATATGGCAAGCCACAAGGATTAGTAATAAAAATAATCAAACACTCCACCACAATGTTGCTTCATGCAAGAAAAAAGCAGAGATGCAAAACATGCTGTCACATAAACCATTGTGGGACATCAGAGCAAGACTCTGGTATGTCTATCAGAAAGTGATCAAACAAAAAGGATCTGGTACAATAGATGAAAGTCAAGACACCGAAACTAGCAACAAGAACAGTACTAGAATCACTGAATCAGTAAAAATTTAGATTGTATGAGCGGAGGATAAAATGCCTAAATCAGAATTTGGCCTAGTACACCGGTCAAGCCACCACAAACCAGACATCATTAGTCAATTACACTTTTAACAAAGATTCAGCATTGCTGAAAAGGAGACGCAACGCGACGCGGGTACAGAGGCGGAACCGAGGTGGCGATGCACCGCTGGACGGCTAACACGGCGGTCCTCACAAACGTAGCTTGGGCAGTTACCACGTGAGAGTACACCCACTGAAACACGCGCACAAGACGACGATGTCACTTCCAAAGACACGATCAATTCAGTTTTCTCGGCGTGGCGAAGACTCGGTGAAATATGGTTGTTCAGTCTTCAAGTATGTTCGGACGACGTTGAGGTTCGCGGCACGTCGTTGTCTTGGCTACAGGTGCTTGTGACAGTTAACGCACTTGCGGCAAACACTGGCACTGGCAACAAATTACAAACTATGCATGACCTACGAAACCCCACACAAACAATGATACAACATTTTTAGCTGTAACACAACCCGGACAAAATAGAATTATTTAAATAAAACCTTTTTCAACAAAATAGCATCAGTTTCCAAAAACAAACATATCAGGTGTTACAGAAATTTTCTTAGCATCGGTCACAAAGCATAGACCAGATCAAAGAGCAAGGTGTTACAAAAAGATTCTTTGCATCAGTCACAAAGTATAGACCAGATCAAAGAGCAAGAAGTCAGTTATAACATACAAACCAGACAAAATAACCGACCCCTTTTTTCAGGCAAGTAAAAAACTGACACTAGGTGGCATATGATTTTAGAACAAGACATGAAAGTTTGACAAAGATTGAGAAACATGGATGAACCTTGTTAAGACAGAGCAGTATGTCCTAGAAAGGCAGGACTGAAACCATGTGAACACTTCAAAACATGTTCTTGGAGTAAAACATGTAGCTTGTAATAAGAGTCTGGAGGCCAACAGTGTACGTAAATCATTGCTTGGTGCAGAGCGCGTGCAACAACATCTTCCTCCAAATTTTTTACCAGTGGCGTATGTAACGAAGTATGTAAATTAATCATTTGTAATCTTTACGGCTAGCCACCAAATAAATCACCAAGTTCCGGCGGTCACAAGTCACGTTGCTGCCATCTAATTTTTCCTTACTGTAAATCGTTCCACAGGCCCCCCAATATCTTTATTTGTGGAGTCAACCCAAGCTGGGGTCTGTGAAGTTTTAAAGGCAATAAAATGAGTGAAACCAGAGTCGTAACTAAATCTGCAAACCAATTTTCCCATCGCTTGATGCAAACTAAATCTGCTTCAATGACCCCAGTTGCAGACAGCTCAACGAGATGGCTAGGTGCCCGGATACAAAGTTGTTGAGATGGCAGGGACATGACTGCGTGACCAAACACATCTTTGCTACTCAGAACATAACCCAAGTTGTCCTCGTGTTACAACCCCTGAAGTGTAAGAGGGGAACAGGGGTCATTTTAGGCTGCTCTGCCTCCTGCACAAGCTTGCTGCTTCCGACTATGTTTTGGCTGAGCACGACTGGCGATGCCTATGCGACATCAAAGAACCACGCAGGGTGCCCACCTATATTTCTTTGCCAAATTATTGTTGCTTTCATTAGTTGACCGTGACTACAGCGTAATTGACCCGTCAAAGCCGTAATGGGGTTACAAATATATCCGGAACTGTCCTAATGACGTTAAAAAAATAATGAATGCGAACGTTCATTGGACAGCTATCAAGCGTGACGAAGCAACCCGCACAAGGAACGTTTGCTTGCGTCTGTTCGCTGCTCGTGCCATCATTTCGGTCTTGAGATAATAGAACCTATGGCTGATGTCTCTATCGTGCATTCTTTACAAATAAAAATCAATTGGGGACCAGCACTTTCCAGCGTTCCCCGATATTTTCACAACTTCCGACTTGTGGAACAGTGCTGGAGCTAAAAGAAAAGAAAGAAAAAAAGAAAGGTCTACATAATTAGTTGTGAAAACTATGTTTACAGACGGCCCTAACTCTGGCTACTCAGAAACCAAGGACCCCGATGTTTTTTGTTTCTTTTTATTACTGATCCATAAGATAGAGCTAATGACATGCCAAGAAGTTGTCACATCTGAATGCACAAACCAACAAATAAACGCTGTCAAATAATGTTTGTTCAGAAATTTTCCCAACACCTTCGACGTTATGCCTAAATTCCACGCTTTCTTCTAGTCAAGGTAAACTCCTTTATTATCCCTTTTTTTTTTCTTTTCTGTACAGGTCGTTTGTTGCTGGTCAACACAGAACTATCGAAAGCAGCGAGCTCGTGCATTGAGGTTGGGCAACCGAACGAAACCCCTTAACCCTACGTCTGTTGTGAACCGGACAGAAGAGACCATTAACAACAAAATACAGTCGCCGGCCGATTTTTGGACGCCAATATTTCAGACTTGTTTGATATTTCTGACCTAAAGGATGAACCGTGACCTACCCGATAAAAATAGTGCATATTAACGACCAAGGTTTCGGACAGCTTCAAGTCCGAAAGTTCAATTTTTCGGACAAAATCGCCACGAGCGAACGGCGGGAAACACCACCAAGGAGCTGCCATTTTAGATTCTATGTTGGCTGCACATGAATTGGCTTGGTTTGGCAGCTCGACTTGAGTACTGCTGAGTGCTACCGTTAGGCGACGCCACGCTACGTCATTATGATCATCATTGTTAACATTTTGCTCTGTTCATTTGCCCTTCTGCAGTCGTGGATTTGTGCCTCTCATCTCGTCTCGGTGAATCGTGGTTTCGGACTATGCTGGCTTGGACGTCATGGCCCCGCCTGTTCTTCTGCCGCTGCGAAGAGTCGCTAAGAACCGCAAAAAGTACTCGACCATAACGCTGGAAAAGAAGGCAGCGATTCTTAAACCAATAGAAAGTGGCCGAACCTGAAGCAAGGTACTACTGACGGCTTTGTTAAGCCCGCTTAGACGTAATAAAGGCAAGTCTTTTTATATGATGATTTTTCAGACTGCCCTATTATTCTGACGTTTTTTTGGTCCCTGCAAAATCCAAAAAAATTGGTCGGCGACTGTAACTTGACGAAGACAGCTAGCCGTCGAGATTTCACACGATGTAAAGTTATTCCAGTGTCAACACCTAATTTAAGTCCAAACATAGCAGGAGCTACAAGAGCAAGCTCTCCGAGCTTTCGGCATCCCTGCCAAGCGTGTGCTCGTGTAGCGCAAAGGTCGTTCGAAAAACATGCTTGTGCCCATAGCTCCAGCTCTGCTCACATGTAACGTGAAACAAACTATAAACACTTCATCTGTGTTGGCTTTCTCCTAAACTCCATTGCAAATGGTCTCTGCTACGCACTGTAATCAGTTTCTGGACATGATACGCGTGTGTTATTTGTCGAGTGTTAAGCAATTTCTTAAAATGTGCTCAGGCTGTGCAGGAGAGGAAAGAAAAGTCACCAACTAGTTTCTTATTTAAAAACTCACTTCTTTATTCGACACCATCTTCCTAAAGAGTCCAGTAATTCGTAAAGCAGTCGAAGCCGTCGAAAGACAATACAGCGCGAGTCGTCGCGGGTGTCAAATGTGACATCACAACACCCGAGTGAGTGCAAGACATGAACGAAACAAAAAGAAAAGACACCGTCGAAACGACCGCCGGCACACCGCAAGTCGCGCCTCTTTAAAACCGTAGAAACTTTGTACACCAAACTCCCCAAAAGAGAAAGAGCACACGAAAAAATCTCCCCAACCAAAGAGACAAAGTTGAGAAAACTTGCTGTAAATATCACAACAGCGCGACACAGTAAACGAACGGTGACAACAGGCGTCTCCCGTGTCGAGTACGTGCGCCACTTGAGTATTTTTCAGGTACCAAGTTGGCGGTCCGTGGCAATCAAAAGAAACTGCCGGGACCGGCCAACTACAGACAAAAAATGTGACACAGTACACGTAAACTCTCCCCTGTGGCACGGCAGAGACGTTTGCTAGTCATCGCCACTGAAATGCACTCACGAAGTGCGTGGGGTAGTGCTTGCCTCCCAATGCCGAAAGTGTCCCATTCGCCAACAAAAAATTATGTTATGAGAATCACTACAAGTATTCTTTTCGCACACAGTTCAGTGCGGGTCATGTTATGAGCAGACGCAAAATCAAGCTGTAGACAAAACATTTTTCCCGTGAAGCTCAGGTCTTTCTCGTTAAAGCACGATTCCAATTCTCAATCTTTTTATGTTCTTCGATTCTGATAAAACCTGATCGGCAGTCAATTTTCGGGGTTTGTCGGCATGCGACAAGTGGCGACTGCGTCTCTACTCGTGCCACAACCCCCCACTTGCATTTCTCGAGCATTCTCGTAGCATCGGGATCGCATCAAGACCACACGGGTCGGTGGCTACTTGCCACCTTCTGAACTGGGTGGCTTTGATG
Organism: Ixodes ricinus; assembly: GCA_037355805.1. Classification (NCBI taxonomy): domain Eukaryota; kingdom Metazoa; phylum Arthropoda; class Arachnida; order Ixodida; family Ixodidae; genus Ixodes; species Ixodes ricinus. The sequence goes on along the minus strand of JAZHYW010041022.1, from coordinate 113,567 downwards.
GGACGAAACAAACGTCTGTATATTACGGCACGACATACTGTCTGCCCGGTGTGGCATACAGTAACACCCTGTTTGTTGGCATCACCTTAGGTTAATCACTTTACACACCCCTCCCGAAATGAGAGGAACACGAAGGAGCGAAGTCGCGCTTAACCCGTCGACCTTGCACAAGTGCTGGCGGCTGCTAAACCATGGCAGTGTCTGTACCCTGACGGTATGCAGTGACCCTGGGTGTTCCTTCGATCGCCATCTAAAACCCGGCATGGCAAACGAGCTCACCCACATAAATGGCACTTGACTGTGCTTTCCAAAAGAACACTTGGAAAGTTTGGAAGGGGAGTCAAACTAATACCTTTAAGAATTCTTTGCGAATCAAATAAATACAAGAGGATGCCAGCAACGAAAGCATGAAAGAAAATAAGTAAAAGCTGTGAGCAGGACTCAAGGTAGCTGCCATCCCAATTCCCACTCTCTCAACTACAGTAAAACTACAAAGCTTCGAACATGTATTTCTTTTAATTGACCCACTGTATTTGCAATTATTTGTATACAAGCTGTTTGATTCGAACATACTACCTCTTTTGCCTAATTCATACTTTTCACTACAGTGAAACCCGTTTAGAATGAACCCACGTACAGCGAATTATTGCCTATATCGAACTCACGAAAAAGTTAAACAATAATGCATGTAAAAAGTATGTTTTATAGCGAACAACATATTGGCTATAACGAACTTTTTCCCCCCGGGAAGGCTTCCGAAAACGCGCAAACAAACGTTTTCTAGCTTGTCCCTTCCCCCAAAAAAAGAAGTAGGAAAGAAGGAAAATTCCAAAAGCTCAAGTTGCAAACAAAATTGAGCGAAGAGAAGCGATTCAGAAGGGGAGAAAGCTAAAAAATACACTCTGCATGCACGCACTAAAAAGAAAAAAAAAAACACTTTTTATTTTAAAACGGTTGCCCACCAAGAGAAGCAATTCAGAAAGGAAAATAAGAAAAAACACTGCACGCATGCAAAAAAAAAAAAAGAAATCGCGTGAGTTACTAGGCGGAAGTGAAGAGATAAGAAAGAAAGAGAAGCTCTCGCCTTACAACGAACTCATTGTGGAAGTTCGTTATAAATGTTTTTTGCTATATCGAGCTTCTTGCTATATCGAACTGATCGTAGCGTTTCCTGCTGTTCGTTATAAACGGGTTTGACTGTACCACCAGTAGTCGAAAACAGACTCCGAGTTCCAAGAACGCTTCAGAAATCCAAACAATGGCGGCAGTTCGAATTGCACGCGCCGAATGGATTTCGATCGTCGGCTGTCAACGTCCTAACCATAGTTACGGATCTCTCACTTTCCTTTAGACTAACCCCTAGCCTCACGATGGCAAAATCGGATCTCGCCTCTGTGCCAGCAACAACATGTTTTCACGGGGCAGGCAGAAAGTGCTCTAGGTGAAAGAGAAACTGACCCTCTTCAAAATTCAGTCTGACAACTTTGACCACTATCATCATCTCAGTGTACGGCATCTGTGGCAAACTAATGGCGGCCTTCTTGAGGCTGACGAAGGAAGAAGTTGAAGATACTAGCAAGCGGGGATATACGAAGCGTGTACGTTCGAGGCGTCGGCAATACATGCCACACAAAGTAAATACAACTGCTGAGTAAGCATTTTTTTTTTCTTCCGGAGTATGGTTTTATCAATTTTTTGCCAAAAGTCTGGCTCCAAAACCCTTTTGATGGTGGAAACTTAATCGAGGCACTCATGAGTCACTGCGTTGTACTAGTCAGTTCTTATGTTCACACCATCAAAACTGAAACAAGTCGAGAACGAATCGCGAGGTGATCGAAGCATTAGTTCTCATCTGCCACTGACCCGGAAAAGTGACGGTGCCCAATGAAACAGTTTCGTGACTGCCATTAGTTTGTTGAAAGTAAAACTGCTTCTTGAGACACCAGATGCCACTGAATTTTTAAAAGGATACGTCCAGTCAGGTGTAGAGACCGACGTAGCATCAGCTCAAAACAAAATTGCACATTCCATGTTGCGTCATATTTAGATGAACTTCTGTTAATATAAGCGAAAATATGTGGCCTCTTAGAGTTTGACTTGACGAAAGTTTGCTATCTGTCAGAAAGCAGCAGTCGAGCTGGAAAGGAAAGGTAAAGCAGAAACCTCTTTTTTCCAGGTGAGGTGTGACTTCAATGTTCTATTATTGGAACTTGTTCCCATTCTCCACGGATTGTTATCGTTACCTATTTGTCCAAGGAATAACCTTTCAGTTTGCCCGTGGACTCAACAAAGCTACCACATTACCTGCCCTACTAGAACCAAAAACCAATTAATATGTGATTGCAAGTCATGCAAGAGAAAGTGAAGGTGTCCAGAGTTGCAACCAAGATGGCGAAGAAAAACAAGAACTGAAACAACTTCAATGTACAAAAGTTGTTTTTTTTTTTTGGAAAGATCTTTGTATTTGCAGTATCGGCTAGCCAAACCAAACATTAGAATTGCGGTTCCTTTCAACGTCCACTGGGCTGCAATTAAAGACACGGATCTCAGACCGCCGAAGCTTTCAAACTAAAAACAGTGCGCTGGTGTTATGCACATTGTGAACATTGCCATCAAACATGATCTCATCGGTGGGAAAGAGAATTCTCGTGAACCACGTCCTTACAACCCATGTTTACTTTCCTTACGTACTTGCCAACTTGATAGAGATTACTGCTTTGAAGTGAATGCTCGCCTCGTCCACAAGGCCAATCAAAGTGTTTTTAATTAATGTAAGCAAGATAGATTAATCGAAAAAAAAATAAATAAATAAACAGCTAAAATAGTAATTACCCCCTGTATTTTGTTTTTTTAACTTCCATTAGTACTGATGAACTAGGATGTCAAGACATGCATCATGGCCATTGTTTGTCAATCAGGCACAAGTCTTGCCTCAATCACATTTCTCTTAACGCAATTACGAATTTTGTTGAGCTCTCCCACAGCTGTTGCGAACTGCAAATTTCACCAGTACAACAGTTGTTCTTACAGCTACCTTTTGAAACAATACTATAGCAAGCTGCCATCTTCCCTGATACAACAGTTGTCCCTACATTTACACCTTGAAACAATATTAGTGATGCTGCCAGACACTACAGGAGGCAACAATGAACGCAAGTAAAATGATGGAAACGAGAAAATTAAATGATAAAAAGCAGGTTGTTCGATATAACCCCGAAAACTTCAAAAACTCGGGCGAATATCTTCCGTACCCACAGACAGCAGATCTCAACGAAAGAAATAACTTCTCTTAAGTAGTGAGCCGTAAAGATAGTGAAACAACACTTTACACGAGAAAATCTTCCACGAGTAAAATCTTCCACACTTTCACAACAATACCAACATAGAGTACAATATGGCCTCTTTCATTTGCAGCAAGAAACACAATGTCATAAAATAAATTCGATCACATAATGCAGACGTGACACACCGACCGCATGATACCATATTCCACCGAGGTCACAACATGACAACCGGTAAATGCAACCCATCACAGTTCCAGACAAGTCAAAGAAAGGACACATTCAACCGAGTCAAGCTAAAAAAAAGGTGTGACACTTAAGATCCAAATACACTAAAGACCGGCTGGCTTGTAGCCAGATTTCCCCAACGTTATCAATGCTCGTGACAAGACCGACTAGGAAGCATGTTACATAGACACGTTCGGCAGTCGCTGTTCCAGCAGAAGTTTTTCTCATTTCAAGACGGACTGACAGTATACTCGAAGCCTCGACCGCGAACGAATGTCAGTTAAAGGGACCAATGAAACGATATTGAGGTATGCACTGCTCAAGTTCGTCTGCTTCTTTTGCAGGGGTTGGGCGACGTCAGAACGCCCAACTCTGATCGACTCCGATTGAAGGGTGGTGGCTAGACCTCAAAGCAGCTTGCTTTGAGGTCTAGCCACCACCCTTCAATCAGAGCCAATGAGACTCGGCATTCTGACGTCACCATAGCCCCTGCAGGCGAGACCTTGCACTTCGAATAGCTTTGTTTTAGCTGCATTTAGTGCAATGTGACAAGAGCATTTAAAGACCTACGTTAGAAGGAAGCAGAGCCGCCGTCGTAAAGGGCATACATGCAGGGCTGTAAAGTAAGCAACTCAACTAAAAGTACTGAAGCCACTGTCATTAGTTACGATTCCAGTCCCTAAACACTTTTTAAGTTTCTATAAAATTTCAGCAACCAACTGCCCCTTCAATCAATTCTGGAACTAGTAACTTGGTCTAGTAACCGTCACTTTTCATACTCGGTGACAACTACAGATTCACTAGTTTAGTCTTAAGCTGTACAATCGCCAGCAGGGTGCCACTGCTCACGATGAATAACTTGGATTACTTCTTAAAAAACTAACTTCATTTAAAAACAAAATTATGTAACAGTGTTTGTACCTTAACAATCCTTCAGCTCAAGTAATTCCAATAACTTGAATATATTGTAGGAAAGCCCTTTTAGAGCCCAGCATATACATAGTCAACATTTGCTTCAGCCGACTGGATGAGAGAAAAATGCTACCAGAGGTTAAAAGCCTGTTCACACATACATCACAGTGCCCACTAGGTGCAACAGTACCAACCAAGTAAAACAGTGCGAACTAAGTGCACCGACTTTGCACTATATCGGAGCCGTGTCAGCACTCCACTGCGTGTGGCTTCGTCTTTTCCTGCGCACACACGCAGTGCAGCGCTGACAGGCACCGACTTTTCATCGTCTCAGTGCCGAGACGCATGTGTGATTGAGCGTTTCCGCGCAACTTCAGAGCGAAGGCTTCAAAATCGTTTCAACGTCCCTTTAGGCGAGCACCTTCACATTGCTAGTATCAAGTGGCAGTTTAACCACAGCTTCCCACCGCAAACTCCGAGGCCACGCTAGCGGTCGTCGGCAAACGAGGTTGTCCTAAATTCTAAGCACAAGGCCGCAAAGAGATGCCCGTCATCATCGTCGTCGTCAAGCAAACAAGTGTTAAAAAAAGAAAAAGAGATGCGGCTTCGGCTCGAGCCGTCCCAAGAGCCGACCGGCATCCGATGCGGGGCCGACCCGAGGCCGATTCCCTCTCGTCGGAGGCGACTTGCAAGGCAAGTGAGCAAACAGGCACACAAACAGAGGAGAAGGAGGACAACTGAGATGGTTCAGAGGGGGCTACATACGTCCTGCTGAGAGTGGTCGCCGTCTCGGTTGCGTTCCCTGCAGGCACGGAAACAACACAGGGACGTTAGCGACGCCACGAGCAGAGAAGGGGAAGAAAACTGCAACTAAAGGATCTGGTCTGCTGCACCGAGAGCAGCAGGTTACAAGGTAGAATAGAGAAGGGAAAAAATTTAGACGCTTATAAATCTCTGTAATGCGAAATTAGAGCGCAGCCCTTGAGGTATTTTGATTTTGCGGTATGCAGTGATGGGAGGATACGCAGGAGGAGAAAGGGAGGGCACAGAAGAGGAGGAGAGGAGGGTATGAAGAAGGAGGAGGGGAGGAGACGGAGGACCCTCCCCTCCTCCATAACCTCCCCGCCTCCCACAGTTTCCCCACTGAATTTAGCGGGGAAAATGATGTCAGATGACTTCCACCCCCCCCCCCTCCCATGTCACCTATGAACTAATTCAGTTTCTCTGCTAGATTTAGCGGGAAAATTGACGTCTCGTGACCCCAACACCAATTCAATTCCCCGCTAAATTTAGTGGGAAAACTGAATGCACAGTGTTGCATTATGGGACGTCACAGACCTACACAACAATTCAGCTTCTCTACTAAATTTAGCGCAGAATTGAATTAATGTTAAGGTCTATGATGTCCCATAATGCAACGCACACGGTTACGCCGACGGTGACGCCACGAAACACGGAAACGAGTGCCTAGAGCTGCGCTCTAAAAAGAGGTGCTCACCATATAGAGAGCACAACACAATACTGTCCACTATCGGTATTGCATTGGCCCAAATACAGTAAATCTTTTCTGAAGAAGAAACCTTCACTGTAATAGAAAGTCAAAAGCCTCTATCGGTACCCCTAACACGCTCCATGTCTTCGCTGTACCAATCTTTAATACGGAGAGATTCTGCCATGGCTTTCTTAGTGTCATACCACCGAGATTGGGCCGGCACGCTGCCATGTTTAATGGTGGTAGCAGCAAACTGAGTGCGACAAAAGGGTGCACCTTATCAGCTGCCTATCCGAATGTGGGCTACAACCATCAGATCAAACGCACGCCAGCGTATCGCCTAAGTTACACTGACGCACAGCCAGACGTCTGCCGGACTTGGAGCCAAGTTAAGCGCCAGCAGCGGCAGAGCCGTTGTGTGAGTAGACCAATCAGCGCACAGTCGTCTGCATCTTGTGGAGAGAGAGGAAACATCTCCATCCAGGAGGAGGCCAGTAAAAGAGGGTTGAGGACAAGGGGATCACAGGGGGCTGGTAGCGTCATCCAGTGCATTCAGGTCCTCTTTGATCGTGGGGATGTGATGAAGAAGGGCGTCAAACATGGCGGGAACGAGTTGTGGTGGGGCTTAGCGAGCGCTGAACGGCTAACGAGATTGGACATTACACTCCGTTTCACCTCACGATGGACGGCGGCGGTTGCTTCGAGCCATGCCAGCCAGTCCACACCGCGAGCGTACCGTGTGGCCATGCACGCCACTGCATTACACCGCAAAGTCACCCAACACTTAGACGGCGCTAGATCGGCTCCAATGGGCCTCCGTATGCTGTGGACCACTGCGACGTGAAATAAGACGTATACGTAGGCTAAAGACCAGCTTTTCTTGATGGGAAAAAAAAAAAAAGAAAAAAAAAGTGAAAGTTGTTTACAACTTTCTGTAACGCCGAATTAGAGCGCAGCTCTTGAGGAGGAGGAGGGAAGGGTACTGGGGGGGGGGGGGGTCATGTGACCCCCCCCTTTTCTGAGGTCACCGAAGGTACTTGAGGTCCTCCCAAAGGAACCCGAAGTCCTCCCAAGGTCCTCGGGGGCGGGGGGAGGAGGGGGGGGGACAGCTCGCCATTACGCTGACGCCACTCAAGCCGGAAACGGGTGCCTAAGAGCTGCGCTCTAAAATGGGGGAAGATGGGGAGACTGAAGAACTCACCAATTCTTCCTGCCAGTGGACGTGACTGGGACCCTCGAGATGATGACAGACGTGTTCTTCGGAATCAGGACGTCGTCTGCGGTGTACACTGCGGTAGCAAAGAGCGACTCTATGAAAAAAAACCACTCAAAGCATGCCTCAACTCCACGTCCTTAAAGGGAAGCTGAAGCACTTTTCAAGAAACCAGAGTTAGAAATGGACATTAATAGCTTCTTGTCCTGTTAACTCAGTCATCGCACTTAACTTGGGTAAAAGTGAACGTAAACTGTATTCATTTTAAAAATATGTACAGCGATTGCCGCCGGGCGTGCGATGAGTGCCTGTGATCTGTCCAAAGCGTCACGAAGTCGTCGTTCGCCTCCCAGCCGATGACGACACTTTTGCTAGTTTTTCTCTCCGCTCCCGAACTCCCCAGCGCTTGGCACACCACAATAAACAAAACTGCGTCAAATTTTTTTTTTTTTTTGGTTACGTTTTTAATAACTGGATGAAAATAAAGCTTGAGACATCATTTTCTAAACTGCCCACATTAAAACTTCTACAGTTCTCAGACTTTAAAGACCTCTTCAGCTTCCCTTTAAAGAGACACTGATATTTTAAAAAAGTAATTTATATTTTCCAGCAAAACTATAACAATGGGTTCTCAAGCTCGGTTCCCCAGAGTGCCCCTCGGAAGCTCACCGAGCTCCGAAATTTCCCCGACCGTCCTCGCACCCGAGTGAACTGTTTCACAGCTAAAGCGCTACCTTGGCAGATCTGAGCCGCCCAGTGACGCATGACTGTAGTCACACACTCCCTGGTGTGTGCATTACTGTTTACAAAGTCCTGAGGCCCTTTTCAGACAGGCAACTTTCCCAGCTATTTCGGTGTTGCTGGCGAGTCGTTCCCTAGCTTTCCCTAGTGCGACACGAATTGCTCGGGTTGCCTCCGGCTCGAAACGGACGAGCAACTCGGACAACTCGGAGATATTTGAAGTGACAGCAGCCAATCAGGCATGCGATATCTTAATGCGACGTCCCGTGCCGGTGACGATGACAACTAAAGACTCGGTTCTGGTTTGAAATTGATCGCTCTTGGGAATAAACCATTTCTGAAAAATAAGTTAGTGTTCTCAACACCATTTAAGGGTATAAAAACATATTTATACGGAATAACTGTATCTGAATAGTGCAAGAAAAATACAATTTAATGACGACGATGGCAAATCTAAGCAATTGGTTGCTGCGTGTAACGCAACCAATTGCTGCATTACTGTTGGGGCTGTGACGACAAGTTGCTGAGAAAAATTGCCCCTACTGAAGTGGGCCTTAGGCCCTTTTCGGACGGGGAAATTTTCCCAGCAATTTCGAGTTGCTGGCGAGTTGTTGCCTACAATTCCCTAGATCCTCGCGCTGCAACACGAAATGCTCAAATTGAGTCTGGCTCAAAACGGGTGAAGAACTCCAACTGACTTTTGATGTGGCAGCAGACAAACGGGGACAGAATAAATTCGCGTGAGACCCCTCCCACCCCCCCCCCCTTCCCCCGGGCTGGTGATAATAATAATTGGACAAAAGTTTTACCTTGGTTATGATTTTAAATATTGTTTTTGCAACAGAGTTATTTCAGGGAGATGAAACAACACTAGCTGGCTACTGTGGCTCTGGGCACAAACAATTTCTGTGCAGTTGTATTAAATAAAAAAAAAATTTAATTTGAAAATGCAATCTTTTTTAAAGCAGTCAAAACATATAGACACATTATTAAAGTGAAACTTTGCATCCAATCAGTGTAATGCGTTCAAAATTTTAATGATGCGAAAACCAAAACACAGCAATTTGAGCTTTGGGAATTTCTGCGAGTGAATGCAGGAGAACCCTGTTGCTTGTTAGTTAGGACGCTGGGAAAAATTGACCTGTCTGGAGCGGACCTTAGTCTTTGGCACCTCTTTATTGCATAAACAGCAAGACTTGGAAAGGGGTTCCTCGACTATTAATGAAGAGAGACGGACATTCCTCAAGATCAAACATTTTGAAAACTCCTGCTCTAAAATATATATCCGTAAAATCCCGTGAAGGGCGCCCTCCTCGAGAGATTGCTTCCATCCCGTTTTTCTGGCTAAATACCTGTAACATAAAAATTCCAAAACATCACCACCCCCTGATTCCCCGCTGGACGCCAAGCGATGTCCGACGGGAATCGCGCATCAAACGGCAGCGGTCGGTACCGGTTGTCGAAGCGAGTTCATGACCGGGTTCCGCGCGTTTTTGTCTCGCGATCTGCACGCGATGTCAGGCTCGCGTAACAGGCTAGTTGTTCCCTTGTGTATATTGCATCGTGAAATACGAATCTGCTCGCGTGTCGCGTTTGCGATGTATCCGTCCCGGAGTTGATAGCTGATTACTGTGTTTTTCCCCGTGCGATCCGCTACGCGCGATATCGATTTTTAGTTTTAAGTAACACGCGCGAGTTGTTCCACGCGTGCATATTGCATCGTGAAATGCAATTATTTTGGCGTCCGCGATTCTGCGGCATTTGTTTCGGTGACATGCGAGTTTGTAAGCGTATTCCCGCACTTTTGTCCGCGATCTGCGCGCGCGATATCGGTTCCCGTGAGAGGCAAAATTGCACCGGGTTCCCGCCTTTATTGCACCATAAAGCTTAAATCTGGCGGCGTCCTGGCGATCATCGTATCCGTTCCCGTGAGATCGCGAAGTTCTCGGCGGGTTTTCTCGCGAGTCCTTCGCGACCGTGAAACGTAAATCCGCTTGCGTTGGCCACTTGCGGTATCCTTTCGCGTGACACAGAAGTTTGTAGTTAATTCCCGCGTGTTTATCGTGATCGTGAAACGTGAATTTGCCCTGTCCGCGATCTGCGATATCAGTTCCCGCGTCACGTGGTTTGTAGCGAGCGCTTATCATTAATTTTGATAAAGTTTTGCTGTGGCATCCCCAAAGATAGCCCACCCCATGTTTTTCACCATTTATCTTTTTCATTTTGGGTGGGCGTCCTTACGGGATTTACGGTATATATATATATATATTTTTTTTTTGCAATGTATAATATTGGTTTTTGCTTTAATAACATAACTTGAAAGCTCCGGAAATTACTTTCTTTTTAATAAGATGACGCCGAGTTCCGAAACTTTGGCGTCTCGCACGAATGGCCAGCACTACAACCAGACAGAGTCCCGGAGTTTTACGTGATGCGGAGGCTTATTTATGCATTGAGAAAACTACTCCCCATCTTATCGCAGGCGTCCGGCGCACCTTTTGATTTTTGCGTCAAGAGACAAACTGGTAAAAGCAACTGACTGGACAAAGTAGTAAACCGGACTGAACAAAGTTGCAAGCTGGACAAAGTCGTAAACTGGATCAAGTCGCAAACCTGACAAAGTTGCAAAACCGGGACACGGTTGCCTTCAGAAAGGGTGGCCTCACCTTCTTCGTCTGGGCATTGGTGATCTGGAGGTCAAAGTCGGCCGCCTTGCCAATCTTCTTCTGCTGCAGGATGGACTTCTTGAGGTCCGACACCGAGATGTGTAGTCCGTCGAAGGTGACCGTGTCAAAATCCAGGCTGCTCTTGAACTTGTAGTGGACAGACATGGTGCTCGTATTTCCTCGCGCACACAAAAAAACGAACAGAAGGTGTGGGTCCTATGTCTAAGCAGAGGTGGCGCCCTTCCTCGCTAGAGAAAAAATGAAGGGGAAAAGAAGAGCTCGCTGAAGCCAGTCACATCACGTCTTCCGGCGATCCAAGGTCTTCGTCGGCGATTGGGCACGGTCCCAAATGAACGACGCAGGCCTACGAAAAAAAAAGAAAAGAGAAAGGTATGTCTGCCATTAGACGCTAATAGAACCAAATAAACTTGTCCCGTTCGTTGCCCAAATTTCGCCGGAGCTTTAAAATTTTGTTTTTATTTGCCTTGAATTTTGTTTAAATCATTAAAGGGAGACTCAAGCGGTTTTTGGAGAAGCTACTTTTTGGTGCGATGGCGTTAAGGAAGTGTCAGTGAATGAGTATCTTCAGTTTTAAAAGGCAGAACCGCCTATTAATCACGCAGGAATAAAATACGTATGGACTCTTTCCTGTACTTGGAGGACTCAATGAAATTATCGTATGTTTGAAAATTTTGGCGGCCTTTGTAAAGTTTCGCTAAAGAAACAATTTTCAGTTTATTTAAATATGCTTGTGCATGACAATTTCACAAGACGTAAAATAGTTCTAGTTTAGAATACGCGATACTGCAAATAGGCGTGATCGTCCAAGACGTGATCGTCCAAGACGGCGTACGGCATCTTTTTATTTTCTTTTTTTCATCCACTGTACCCTGCAAGCCTATCAAGAAAAATCAATAATAAACCTTTAGGCTATAGAAAACTGTCTGTCTCTATTCTGTTACGGCATTGAGTAGCAGTGCGTCCCCTTTTAGAGGGGCCGCTAGAACAGCTGACGGCGACCCACTGTGCTTGTAGTAATTTCAGGTGTGCACGCGCGGCGCAGAGCTGTCGTTCCGGTCGTCCGGTTGCAACGGACGCAGTCGTAGGTACCGCGCTCGTTGCACATGTCTGAACCAGCCTTCCCCCGTCCTCCGAGGCGAAAGTCAGCGTGGTGACATCGTTTGACATCACGTAACAGAGGCCAGCTGCGTGTCAAGCGTTGGTTTGGGTTACGTACTTGCCCCAACCACAAATCGAGAGAACGCCCGAAAAGGTCTGCGTTTCATCGTCCTCGGAACCGAGACAGGACTCCGAACGCCTGCTATCGTCCACATCGCAGCTCTGAGGTAGGCGTCATAGGAAATCATCCCCAGGTCGGCTGTCCGCCGAAGAATTTCAACCTCCCAACGGCATCAGGTCACTCGGGCGTAGAGAACGCCGCCGCGAGTCGGCTCGAATGACAAAGAGGTTCGGCCGATGCGGCTACCTCGGGATCACTGCGCGACGGAACGTCGTCCAACATCGTTGGCCCGAGATACTTTCGATAAGCGTGCGAGGACCAATGAGAGTGGTTTCGTTTCGGATAGATCCGAGGTTTGGCGGCCTTCAATTACATTTTATTAAAGAAATAATCACCGTATGACTATACTATTTGGTTTTTAGGGATACTTGGGGCGTCTAAATTCAGCTGTCATCATCAAAACTACGAACTCAAAAACCACTTGAGTGTCCCTTAAAGACACATCTAAACTATTAAACCAAGTTACAAGTCACAATAATTGTTTTTCAGAGTTTTAAAGTCAAATTTTGTCCAAGAGGCTATACTGGCAAGAAGGTTGGTGATGTGAAACAAACTCCATAATCAAAAACCCAAAACTGAGAATAAACTGAAATAAAAAAAAAGAAAACAAACAACCACACCCTACCATTTCAAACATCATTTCCCACTGCGGAATAAATTCACCGGCTTGCCAGCATTTTTCTAGCTATTTTGAATTTAGAGGTTATGAATGGGCATGTTGGGAGGAGAATGCTTTGGTATTTCTCAAATGTGTTTAAATTTAGTAGCACATAAAACTACTGGGAGGCATACAAATGCAGCGGCATAGAGCGACCAAGCAAAAGGACAGTTCCAGGGGTTTTCTTGTTTGCTACTGTTGCAGTCATTTACTACAGCTCCCTCGTCTTCACAGCTTTCTTGCCAGGGGAGGTCAACGACAAGTTATGAAAGAAGGCACTTTACAACTGCTCACTCTGGTAAAAAGTGTCCTAGTTTGAATCATGGAAGTGGAATCGATGCGTCGTCCCACTTCGAGAGTAATGGCAGTTTTAGATACAAAAACGACGAAGCCACCACAAAAAAGCTGTTGCCACTTGCACCTCTCAATATCACTCTCATCCTGAGCACAGTTGTAAGCCACGCAGGCCGCGTGGCACTCAAGTGGATACCTCAATGAGCACATTAATAAAAAGCCACTTCAAAAACTGCCCCAAACTGTCGTAAAACTTTCTTTCGTTTGGTAGGAGGTAATGCACAACAGGAGATATCCCTTCCTTTTTCAAGAAACAGTGGAAAGGTCCAGACCAGCAGCTAACGAATGCACAGCAAACAAGGTGCGAGTGCGATCTTGGCAAGTGGCGTTTTCTTTTGAGTCTCTCGACAAGGCTCGTGTCTGTCCCCTCCGACCGGGAACAATGCCAAAGGTTCTTTCGTTTATCTGGCGATCGGTGGTTCGGCACAAAGAACGGCATTGCAGTCTGGTGGACTGACGGCGCAATTGTGCATGGAGAGGTCCCCAGAACTCCCAACGTCCCCGTCGTCTGCTGGTAAACAGTGGCCAATGCGCCCGCATCGCTTTATTTCGCAATAACCCGACAAACTGCGGAACCTACTACAGGGTGTCTAGGAAATTATGCTTTTGAAATTCCCTGACTTTTCCAGGTTTTCCCTGACAATTTCACGTGAAATTCACCGGCTTTTCCAGGTTTTCCCTGACAATTTCACGTGAAATTGCCTGACCCCTCTAGAGGCGGTTAAATATATAAGACCATTACAACACAAGGCATTGAGCATTGAGCACAATGAGGATTATTTTGCATGGGCCTAATCTAACTTGCATGTTCCGAAATACTGGGTGAAACAAGGAGACGGCAGGCTCTTTAAATCGACCGGAAAATTCGGTTTCTTAACCTATCGCGCTACGATTTTGTGCAGCGTTGCCCACAGATGGTGCATTTTTTTGTAAAATTTGCAAAGAACGAACTTACCTGAGGAAAAAGTAAAGAAAGAAAAAGGCTTAGCTCCTATGGAAACGCATGCGACGCCACCGGTCTGCAAACAACACGGCGCCGTTTCGCACGGGAAGACAAGAGATGGCGCAACGAACGCCGCCAACGAACGAGCATACGGCGCCGAGAGCCGGCACTTTAGCAGACGATCCTTTCGACTCAAAAGCGGCTCGCGTTCCGCAGGCGGCGACAGTCGCAGAAACAAAAACAGGCGCGGTAACAACAAGGAACTGCAGTTCCTTGTCTGCTAAACACGCCACCGGCTCTCGGCGTCGTCTGCTCGTTCGTTGGCGGCAGTTGGCGTCGCGACTGCTTGCGCCATCTCTTGTCTCCCGTGCGAAACGGCGCCGTGTTCTTTGCAGACCGGTGGCGTCGCTGCGTTTCCATAGGAGCTAAGCCTTTTCTTTCTTTACTTTTTCCTCAGGTAAGTTCGCTCTTTGCAAATTTTACAAAAAAAATGCACCATCTGTGGGCAACGCTGCACAAAGTCGTAGCGCGATAGGTTAAGAAACCGAATTTTCCGGTCGATTTAAAGAGCCTGCCGTCTCCTTGTTTCACCCTGTATTTGGGTTCGTCCAGTCCGGATTAAACAAGCACTTTCTTGCCGCTGACATCGTCAGTGAAGAGGCCACTTCCGGAAACACGATGAAAACACGACGCTCAGCCACACACAAAAATAACCAAATGGCAACATGGCCGCCAGATGCACTTTTGGACACTTTCGAGCTTAAGGCTTGGATTTGATTGGAGTCTGCAGCTTTCCCATTTGTTACTAAATCTAGTAGCTCTAACTGGATCTAGTTTAGTGTCACGCTCTCAATCCAATCCAACCCATGGCTTCGACTGGATTTGTCAGGTGCTCTTTTTGCATCGGGTAGCACGCTCTACATTGGGGGAGCAGAGCCCGCGCCTCACTCTAAGCAGAATTTGTTGCCTATATTTCTGCCCCCAAGTCCTCAAGTCTTTGCTCAGGGCACTCTATGGCGTTTCCGGCTCATTTTCCCTGACTGGGCTCGATTTCTAACAATTTCCCTGACAATTCCCGGTTTTCCCAGTTGTCCCGGTCGCTAGACACCCTGTACTAGAGCCGCTGCGACTTGTGAAGCCGTGGTCACACTGTCCGAGGCATGCATCTGCCTCGCGTGACCGTCCCCGTCAGATTGGTCGCACTAAAAACCGTCCGCAGAGTGCTCAAACCGTAGAAATGTTATAAAGCAAACACACTTGGAACATGCCCGAGGTGCGTCGGCAGATTATCGCTCGTCTGCGACGAATACCGTGGCTTTTGTACGATGCAGGAGCAGTCTGACTGGCATTCACGGGGCCGTGCCACGACATTTGGACTTCGGACAGATAATTGTGGGACATGTTTCACGTCTGAATCAAAGAACTGAAAACCAATTTTGCCTGCGCGCATTAGACCTTCTTTATAGAAATATTGCCAAACAATTGAAGTTTTAGGCGCCTCCCAGCCACTCTCGACTCTTACACAGACAGTCACGTGCATAGCGACGTGTTCACAAGTGCACGAGAGAACCCGGTTGGGTTCTCTTTCAGAGCCTACGGCGCACGCTTCTGCTTGCAATTCACATGGCAACCTTGAAGGTTGGTCCGAGCGATGTGGAGAGGCAGGGGTGGGTGGGTGGGTGGGTGGGGGGGGGGGGAGAGGGAGAGGGGGAGGGGGCACGAAGCGCTTGCCGTAGGGGAGTTGGGCTGATGAAGCAGCAGCGCGGCAAGGCTCGAGGGACAAATGGTTTCTTTGTCAACTCGGGCACTAAAACTAATTATTGTCATATTATGTATCAAGTATTATAAATGCTTAATGAGATGAACTTGTGCCCAAAACAAAATAAGAAGGGTAGCGTCACAGGCGTCGATGGTGGCGGGATCGAGGGCTGAGGCGAGACTGACCGCGGCTCGCCACGTGGAGCCCCTTGTGTAAACGCGTGGGCTACTGGAACTATCGGCGTAGAAGGTTCGAGCGCGTGAAACATTCGGACCTCGAACAAACAACAGGCCTCTCAAATTTACCAGAATGTGACGTTTACAGAAACAACAAAAAGTGCATCCGCGGCCAGGCATTGACCCTCGCCCCTTGCGTGGAAGCCATGCACGATAACCATTTGGCCACGAGCGCGCTTGCTCGGACATACGCGTGGCAGTATAGCACAACTTAGTCAATGATACAAATTTTTCGACGCATTTTTTTCATGTTGAAACGACAATATTTATAATGACATAGAGCATTAGAATGAAGAGATAAGGGCACATCTTGCCAACTCGTTACAACGCACCCAGGTGTGCATCACCACGCCCCAATTCCCATAGCTGCCACAATGCGACTGCTAATCGAGAAATATTTGTTCTTTGCTTTGCTATTACGCGACGGAATTGCCATAGTTCAAACGAATGAGGTGGTTTGTCCATCCCTTTTGGCAAGATAAACATGTAAAAATTAAAAACTGCAAATTCTTTCAGTTAAAATTGTTGCTTGCATCACCCTTTTAAAGCAAGAAGAGTGGCATGCGAAAAAACTCTACAGGAACCTGTGCATCACCGAGTCAGATATGCGGGCCTGAAGAGTCATCTGCTTTGAATAATGGAACCTAGAAGCAGCTTCCACTCCTGCGAAGATACTGCCTGCTCGTGTTCACGTCTCTATGATGCCATCAGCAGGCTTGCAAATCTGGATTAGTAATTTATGCAAGGACTTTAGATTGAACTGTAGATTGTCCAAAAGCAAATCTCACTCTTGCAGTTTGACTGAATGGAACTAATAAAAGCAGAAAAGGAAGCATGCCTGTGTCCTTCTATAGTGGCATGAAGAGTCACACCCGTGAATGTTTGTTCTAAACAGGCAAGGTAACCGAGCAAGAACGAGGCAATGCCTGCAAACAGTGCGAACCATAAAACAGCTGGAGTAGCAAAGGCGACGCCGACCCTTGAATTAAAAAAAAATGTAGGCTTGCAATTATGTGAAATTTAAAGACAGTACTAAATTTCGCCGAGTATTCAACCAGCAGTGCCTTGTTGTGGCCGAGTCCATTCCTTTACCAGCGTGTCAAAATCTTTATGTCTAGTCAGAAGAGAAACAAACAGTCTTGCTGCAGTGAATCGCCCCTGTGCGTGCACACAAACAAAGAGCCAACATTTTTATTCTATGAGAGTATCACGGGGAAATGGGGCCGACCAGAGACTGGCATAATATATAGCTTGTTTGTCCCATTTTGCAATCTGTCACAGTGACGGACGAAATGTGACAGACGAGCAAACCAGTTTCTGAACATTGGGATTATCACCCCGTCCAATCAGCACCAATTCACTACCGAAAAATTCAATATCGCCACTCGACCATTAAAGGGTAACTGCAAAGAAAAAAGTGTCTTTTTAAACAGTCTAACTGGGTATATGTCGCGAAACAAATCTTTCCCGGAAAAAGAACTAATTTTTTCTAGCAATATTTACACCACAGGACGTAATTTAGTCGGGGTCACAACTTCTCCACGTTTAAAACTCCCGCTCTTTCGACGCGCGGGGAGTGGTTGTTATACGTCACTCAGTGACGTATAGCAGCCGCTACGTGACGTATAATACCAACTTTGTGGCGCGCGATTTAAAACGGACGAAACAGCCGCAAACTAAAATCACTCTCCCGCAATAAATATTGCTGTAAAAAATGTTTTTGGCGGAAAAATTGTTTTGTGACATGCTTGTCCATATTAGGTTGTTTAAAAATACACTTTTTTTCTTTGCAGTTACCCTTTAAGAGTACACTACTATACTCGACAACTCTTCTTGGCAATGTAGTGGAGTGGAGGAAAGCCCGCGCTCAGCTTGATTCAGTGCTCAAAATGGGAGGGAACGCTGCCTGTACCCTCCACTGCATTGCCAAGAAAAGTTGTCACCGAGTATAGACAGTGTGGTCGACCTACCACACACTAAACAAGGACGTTGTCGAATCGCAGCCCATCAAGACTGGCACTGCAGCAGTTTTTACCAACTTTAATGCCCGACAATATGTTGTAAAAGGCAGAGCCGCTCGGTCTTTTCTACAAACAGTTTTGGGCCCCTAGCCCGCACAAAGATATCAACAATCAGATGCATCTTCTATTGAGTGTTCTTCGGGCTGAAGTTCGGGGTCAGCCTCAACAATATCGACGATGCCAGCTCCACCCGAATCGAATTCAGCACTCTGCCTTTTGAGAGCGTTCCTGCTGGGTAGCTTCAGCAGCTCCTTGGACCGGATATGTTCGTACACGAGCGCAGACACGTCTCTCAGCCGGGCGCAGTGGCGGACCGTGTCGTCTGTCCACCGAGGACACCTCCTGTAGAAGTTGGTCACCTGATCCATCAGAAACGCAGCTGCCGTCCTGCCCTCCTTCGCTTCCTCCCGTATGGTGAGGAACGTCGCCACATCCGTGTCTTCCATCACCTCCTGTAGGTCCCTCTTGTAGCTTTCTGCGGTGTTCCTCAGCCGTTCCACTTGGACATTCAGGTCTTTGATCTGCCGGGCCCACTTGCGTCTTTCCGGATAAGTCTGAGCCTGAATCCCTCGAAAGTCTGCTTGCATCGACTTGTCAGCAAACCGAACTTCGGTTGCCTGCCCTTCCGGCCGATCCAATAAGATTCCAGGAGGTCCGAAGCTGCCCGGACTCTCCTCCACATACTCGACGCCCAGAATAAATGCCGAACTGTTGGTCATCTCTGGACTGCTGGTTGTTACATGACTGTTGATCATCATTGGATCGTCGGTCATTACCAGACTGTTGGTCGTAACCGGACTGTTGGCCATTACTGCACTATCGGTCGTAACTGGGCTGTTGGTCGTCACCGGACTGTCGGCATCAAGGCGCCGCGTCTTTGCCGAAGCACTCGTCCCGTCCGACCCGCTGCACTTACGCCTGATCTTGTCTTTGAGGGCCGCAATGAGCGACGGCTGGTCGTCCAGAAAGATGCTGGGAACGACTCCTTTCTTCAACCTCCGTCGCTTCCCTTCGACAAAGTCCGACGCCTCAAAGTGCAGGCTGCACACTTTGGAGTAGCAGGACGGCTGCCACCCTTCCCTGTTGATTACCGCCAGCCACCGCGCCCGCAGCTCTAGGTCCGACGGTATCTCATGATGCGACAGCGTCCCGTTCGGAGATGGCCTGCGCACGGTTGTGCCACAACGTCGGATGCAGCAACTCATGTCTGGAATTGAGATCGGGACGCAGCGCTGTACGCGGGAAAAGTCGTGCATCTACAGTCAAGTTGTCTCTTCGTCTTTTTTGACGTTTGGCACACTTACTACTGGGATCCACCTCCAAATTGGCATTCAATAAAATATATTTGTAGCAGATTGCTGGGCAATTGATCATGTCACACGTGAAATGTTCCGGTATAACTCTGGAACGTTAGCGAGCTCGGCGTCTATATTCACAGCGCTCTTGATCAGTTAACACAAGCCACATAAACTTGATAGCAGTTCCAGGAATAAAGATACTGGCGCTAGTTCGGATATTTTTTTCTTCTTCACTCCTTGACTACCTTTCTGGTCACGTGACCTCCCCCATCAGCCAGTCAGCATCGAGCTTCATATTTATCTCAGCTTCTCTTTGGGCTTCATCGAAATCTGAACACGTGCCTGACTAGGTAGAGAACGTTTCACGTTAAAACCTATACATGCCTTGCATTGACGTCACATCAGCCGCCATTGCTCTGTACCGTTCTCCTGTGTCCGTAAATTCTACAGCCTACATTTGACACCATTGAGTTTGTTTTTCTGGTCAAGGCTTGCTGAGAAGAACAGATTCGATGGTGCCAAATGTATGCCGCAGAAGGCTCCGTACAAGGACCTGCAAGGCATGTATAGACGCAAAAATGGAGTCGTCAAGTTTGAACAGCCGTTTCAAACTAAACACAACTTGGCATTCACAGCTTGTTGTGGAGGCAATCAGTGGCCACGTGTTGAGCAAAAGTTTGCACCACTGCGAAACATTGGGTCCAATCATCACCCCTGTTCGTTTCCACCTGGAAAAGCATCATACCGGCGTACAGTTGCAGTATCACTACTAGGTGATGCACGTTAAAAGACGCCAGACTACCAGTGGTACTGCACTGGCTAAATTTCTCGTCCACAGTGGAGATGCAAGACGCCCATTAGGGCCGACTAACTTCCTGCCATCTAAACACGCATACAATGCAATGCAACTGCACAACTCCTCCTTCTAGTATACTCTTCTTTCTTCCTTTTGTTACTAATTTAGTTTGCCGAGTTTGTCGTGTAGTCCTTAGTAGTCCCATGGTGCGTGCAAGTTGCCCACCCTGTTTCACGAAAACACGTCAGCTCGTAATGCGCACCAACACACAAACCTCGCTTTCGATTGACATAAAACAGAAAACTACGGGCACAAGAAGAGCAGACAGACGACAGCTTACCGACTTGCAACGACAGATTTACTGGGGCGGAGAGTCGCTTCGGAGCTCGAGCTGGGAGGCGATGGGGGGAAGGGCGAGGGGGGATGAGAGGAGATGCAAGAGACACAGGGAAACCATTGCCGGGGCGAACACAGCGGGCGGTCGGGAGTCCGTCTGTGTTTCCTCTCTCGTGGATGACACCTCGCGTCGCTTCTTGCCGTCGGGTCGAGGCGGAGAGCGGGGGAAAGAGGGGGGGGGGCGTCCACCGAATTTCTTGGGAAGGCGCAAGACCGCAAGGACGGACCGGAGGTCAAGCAGAACAGAAGGCGAGAGTAAGAACAGAGGTGGCCTCGGGGTTGTTTTGTTTGTTGTTTTTCTTTTAAGTTCTAGTGCACGGCGGGCTGGGGCCCCCACCTCGCCAGAAGCGAGTCTCCTCTCCGAGTGAAAGAAAGGGCTGGAGAGGCTTGTTGCCTCGCACGCCGGTGTTTCACGGACTCTGTATTTCTCTTCCGAATCGAGATCGGTGTCCCCTCTATGATTTTTGTTTGGGTAAAATGGGGTGTGCAAGAGGGACAGATTTTTGCGTGGTTGGCGACGGATACGCGGGAATCCCCGGGCGGGTCGCGATCTCCTCGCGTGTTCACGGAGACGGTCGTTGATGCATCGGCCCGTGTTGACCGATGTGCTCGCTCGCACGAAAGAGGGATCGTGTACACTTTCTCTCGCGCGCAGGGGCGGAAGCACTGGGCGTGTTTTTAGTGCAGGAACGGGCGGAGGTTCCGGATTGTTGACGCGCTTGCACATTCCACGCATTTGAGTTTGCAGGTGAAAAAGACCTGATAGTCGAATTTAGCGTGCAAGCGCACTTAACGATGGGATGTGTTGTGCTTGCGTAGGGAATGACATGCAGGCGGGAGGAGAAAGATCTGGGTGGGGAATTGGAGCGGCTCCCGGACTGAACGATCAACTTTTTGATGTTGTTTTCAATCAGATCCGCGGGGCGCTCAGCCACCTGAAAGCCTAAGCCGTTGGCGCGAGAGACTCTCCCTGATAAGGTGGGACAAGACTTTTTACAGGAGGAGGAGAGAGATTTGACGATGCCGGATTTTACTGTTTCGAATGATGGCTAGTGAAGGAGGACAGATTTTTGAGAGCTGTTGAAAGGACCAGCATAGGCCGTGGGAGGAGGGGTTGGCGGAGATCCAGAAGTTGGAGCCCCTCCTGGTTAGCATTCTCTTTGTGAAGGAGAGACCCCTAGCGTGGCAGCGAAGGCATGCAGGACAGACACGGCTCGAGGTGGATGATGGTGGAAACAGCAGGGTAATCGCTGCCAGACCTGAATATCCTGCATCCAGAACCGGAGGCGAGCAAGATCCTCCTGCACCGCCCGATCCCGAAGAAGAAGAAAGATCTCACTAAGGATCGGTGCGAGGCAGGAACCAGTGCACACTCTCGACCTGGATGAGATCTCCCCTCGTACTCGACGAGGGAGGATCTCAGGTAGAGGCCGGAGGAGGGTCAGAAAGCCTCCGGTGGGTATGCCTCCAAATCTGTCGTTGCAAGTCGAAAGCTGTGTCGTCTGTTTCGTCCTCTTGTGTGTTTCTTTCGTTTTATGTCAATGTAAATCACCAACACGCTCAAACCTTTAATTAACTTCGCTCGTTTCTTTTTATCTTCCGACGCGAGCGAACGATGCCCTTGTCGAAGGATGCGAAAGCTGCACTAGCGCAGGATGTCGGACCCGGCAGCTGCCACCTTCGTCAAGCCGTTCGCTCAGATTACCTGACCGCCAACAATTATCGGCAATATGATAGCGCCGTTCTACTAGAAATGTTCGTGAACCATTAAAAGAAATATATAAAACAAATTCGCAGTTGGTATTTTTTTTCTTTTGAGACTGGAACAGGTAGGGGTAACATAGATTACCCCAGATTACTCTCACAGATTTATTTCAAAAACACCACGCGATGTTTGCGCAAAATGTTGCTTCGCGAGTGACTCAACGAGGTGCAAGAGCAATACACAAACACTACAGGGTTTTTTTCCAGCAGGAAAGCGCTTTTGCAGCACCCGATAATATTTGCACCGGAACGCCAGTTCGTGCGACAAATCAGGGTTACTCGTAGTCTTTCAACCGAGCAAAAAGAAAAAATGTCTGGAATGTTATTGATGATCAAGAAAAAATCGGTGTAGGCTTAGCTAGATAACTTCGTCCCCAAAGTTACGGGACCCCTTCCCAACGCCCTACCAAGCGAAAACGTAGCAAGTTTTCACTAAACACGACGCTTTACTGAGTTGCAGGGACGAAAAGCTCACCGTTTACGAAGACCGTAGAGACATCACGACGGAAGAGTGGCTTGCTTGTAGCAACGAGAGCGAAGACAATCTAGGCCTAGCAGTTGTTTTTTCCGGAAAAATTTGATCGCGAACTCGACGTGAAATTACGTGAATATGGGACACTTTGCGGAACGTCCGCGACGACGCTTAGAGCCTATCGAAGACTCACATACTGTTAGTGTTTTCTTCTTTATCTTAACAATAGGATGTTTTCTTTTAAGCGACGGGGAAACGCTCGACGCTTTTTCAGTCACAAAGCAATCCAAACAAGATTGGATTGGATTGGATTCCGTGCTTTTCTTATCAAATTTGAATATACCAACGAGACATACGTATTTCATTTTTCTCCAGTATACTTTTCAGTCTCATATGCATGTTCACAAATAAGTAATACTTTTCTTTACACAATGTTAATTTTAATTTTAGTTTTCAGTCTTGAGCAGTTCGAGTCGAAGCACAATCTCGCTAGGTCCAGCTTGCGCCTAAAATGCGTTCACGTCCGGCTACATTGGGCACGACATTTGTGTTCTCTTCGGCATCCAAGTGTTGTTGTCAGATGGGGACATGTCCCTACTCGTGAGCACTCGTAGGGACTATTCGCGGTTTTTTGTTTTGCGCTGTGGGGACGTAGGGACGGATTTTGACTTTCGAGGAGTTTGTAGGGACTTTCAGAATGGAAAACTCGAAATGCTGCTACGCTCGCAACATTCGCGTTAACAACGTCTCTCATTGCTTTTTTTTTTTTTTGGGTGGGGAGGGGTGAGTGTAGGTGCACTTGAGCCCAAACGGGGGCCCCGGCCCCGTAGCATCAGATTGCGCCTGCTACGCTCGCTCGAGTTACGGTAATCATGTTTGCCTCAGTGGAAGCGTTTATTGGAAGCGGCGCTAGGCTCACGAGGTCACCTATCGTCTTGATTATATCTGCCTCGTGTGGTGTGCTATTGAGCTCGGCTTGGGGAATACCTGTGCCATCAAATAGCGCCAACGGACCAATTGTGGGCGCTTTATCACCAGGGTGAAAAATGCAGTCACTGAGCTGTGGACGCAGCGCCAGCGTCTTATATACCCTAGTATATACCGCACAGCAGAGCAATAGCGCATGCTCAGAAGACGCTCCACAGCACAGCAGATAAAGATGGCAGCGCGCAGGCGATTGTGGCAAACGTTTGTTAATGTAAGGTCATAATAATCCAGGGTGTTCTTAAAAATGCTGTTCAAGTTTTAGTGACTGTTGCATGTTATGCAATAAACACTCTTCTTTTTGCATATTCAATCTCGTGTTTGAAAAGAAATAGCTCATTAATCAGTTGTAACAAGCTCACGGAGAGGTACAAGAAGGCAGGCTCACTCAAATAAGCAAAATGAATAAAATACAACAATTTTTCCCATGTGGGGACAAGCGTAGGGACATTTGCACACCCGTGTAGGGGTCAAACAGGGACTTTTCAGCGCGGACGTGGGGACTTTCCGGTTTGGCCATCCCCGACAACACTGCCGGCGTCTCGCTGTTCTCGCCGCGCTAGGCTTGTGACCGTGTGTCGTTCACGAGCGTTTTTTCTAAGTTAATTTTCATTTAAGTTCATTAAACCGCGGAGTTCGCGTACGCCACCGAACACTCACCAAAATGATCGGCGATCAGGATGACTACGGCGATGTTGAGGTGAGCGCCGAGCGTGGCTACGAATACCGAAAAATATGCTGGCGGCTTGGCCGTATGTCACCCTTCCCGCATGTCGGTAAACGTCGTTACTTCACGAGACGATCTTCAACGTCGAATTGCTGTATTCCGAGCGTGCTACCAGGTCTAGGTACTACAAAAACTTCAAAATTTGATTATTGTTTTTTCCAGTACCTCGACGCATACGGTTATCCCATCCACGAAGGCGAAGTCCATGGTATGTGACCACCGCTTAGCTCTGCCTTTATCTTACCCATTATTTTTTATATTTAGAGCAAATGCTTGCAGTGTAAACGTGTTCTTTACTGGCTCGACTGCCGTGCTCAGATGGCGATTATTTATTACCGTCAAATTTCGCCTATAAAAATGTGCATTCGAGGGAAAGTTATGCTTATGCTTGAAGTATACATTTTTGTTTCCTTCTTTTTGTTACGTTTTTAACTTACTTTTGCTGCCACTTGTAGCTAGTCATCACTACTATCACTTCGGGTGTTGCAAAAGAGGCTGAATTTACCTGCCTTTCTAGAAGTTGGATCAGAGCTATCTGTTTTGTGCATGATTTTGCAGCTTCGTCAATGTTTAGGCGCAGGCATCTCATCAGTCTGCTCGAGAACGAATTTCTTGATGCAAGCGCCGTGGTGGCTGCACTTGACGACTTTGATTCGTCTGCCGTAAAGACGATGACGACAAACACCGAATGTATTTTACTTTGTTCGTTAGTGCACTTTGTGACTCGTTTCACTGAGACCATGAAACAATTTATTTTGGTTTGCTAGTTGTCGGAATAAATTGAAGCAGGGGTTTGAGTCTAGGCAGATCGGCATACAGTAAATGTAAGGAGAAAAGCGGCGCATAAGGACAAAGACGCACAGAATGAAAATGTAAGACACAAGCAAGCGCTGACTCGCACGCGTCCGCAGCTGCCAAATAAAGTCCTCGCCCTGCTTGCGGGCGGTGCCACCAGACGGCTCTTCGATATCCGGCTGGTGGTAACCTGTCATGGACCCGATTTCACACGCTTATTTGTAAGGTTGTGTTCCAGGCATCACGTAAAACTTGCTTGGTCCTTGACCCTATTTTCATGCGTCGACAGCAGCAAGAACAGTTTTAACGAATGCATTGAAGCCGAGAGATTTCTTGCGCGGCATTCAAGCCGGCATTTGTCGAGGTCAAAGCAGACGCACCGAGCAAAAGACGCATGCGCACAAGTGCCACAACAATAAAATGCTTCTTTTCTTTTTTCTTTTATTTCTCAGTCGCGACGTTGGGCCTCGAGTACTATTTGGGTACACACCAATGTTACTTTATCTTGTCACTCACATCGCAGCGTTCGCCGTACTGTGGCCACTCCTTTCATACACCGTGCTCGCAGCTAGTGTATTGTTTTCTTCGGGGTCCCCGATTTGCCTGAAAATCTGCTAAACACACAACAAACATCGCTGATATACTATCTTAAATATTAGGTCAGATTCATTATTTTTCCTAAAGTTATTGAATCTGCATGTTTCGTCCTCATTGATTTTTCAAACTGAAAGTCTACCGGCAACAATAAAAGAGTGGCACCAGCGGCAGGCAGGGGTCAAATGAACGCTTTGGAACCTTGTTTCAGCACCCCGCTCAGCAGCACAAAGCAAATGCTACGTATAGTCTATTTGTCGTTTTTTTACTGCCTGCTCCATTGGCCAGTTTGCCTGGCACCGACGTTACGGCACTGAAATGCGCAGGCATATTTGAATGTTGCCTTTGGCATGATTTTAATTTGCCGATTCTTCGGATAGCTCGAAAAGTCGCTGGACTACTCCTTCTAGTATGGACTTCCAACGTGAAGTGTCCGAATAAATGCTGCGCGTACGTAAGGTGGAGAGAAAATTGTCTGCTTTTCCACCGTCAACTCCTGTTTCGTGGTCCCTTTAAAGTACAGTCCCATCAGTAAGTCCCTTTCCGACATAGACGAAGCAACGTCTGTGTTTCAGGGTACCGCCAGGATGTGGACTACGGTGGCCAGTACAAGCTATCGGAGGCGATGCAGAGCACCCTTCTGTACCTCAAGAAGGCAATCCAGGAAGGGAATGTCTTTGAGATACAGAACATCTACGAGAACAAGTAGGTCCCTGCCTGGCCCCGTGCCATGCCGCCGTCCCGGCTTCCATAGAGGGAGCCTGCATGCAGCTGTGCCGTGGAACAGCCTTCTGGGGCAGTTCGATCGATCAGTCAGTTTATAAAAGTGTTCTTCTTGGTTAGTTCTCTGGTGCAGTAGGCAGATGAGTCACCTGGCAAAGGCACCCATAGCCTGTTGCACATTTGGAATAGCAGAACGAGCCCTTCTTACGAAACTGTCCGTTTGTCACGATTGGCTTAACCTGTAACAGACTCTAGTGTCGTTACTTTGTCACTTGTAGGTATCATGTACAGTAGGTCTATAGTCAGTGACATGTTAAGAGTTCAGGGAAGCTCCTCCCGCCTCCTACTTTAGCAGAAGGAACACCGGAGAGTGGGCCGATTCCTCTTGGTGTTGGCTCTGCTAAGATGGAAGGGGGTTGGAGGAGCTTCCCTGAACTCCTGACCTGTTGTCGATTAGAACTATCACATGTCGGGGACCAATTTAACGTCGGAAATGGAAGAAACTTTCTGAACTGTCTGTGCACGCATCTGCAGCTTGGCCAAGCTGATGGAGAAGTACTTCCAGACGTTGCCACCACCCAACTCGAAGGAGATGGCACACATCTTGGACGGTGAGGTTCTTTCCATCCCTCGAGCTACTGGAACAGAAATTGTTCTTCGACGCAAAGGCGCTCGCAGTTTCGACGGGAGAGATTTCGTAGCTTCTACAGAAACCTCCCGGGTCGTTTGTAGTTGTGTGGAACCGTTTAAAGAGCCATCACACTTTGGCACCGAAACTCACGATGGTAACCTCCCCAAACCTTCTTTTTTCCCAGACCACATCTTCATGATTCTCTACAAGGAGCTCTACTATCGCCAAATCTACGCTCGGGTGAGTCGTCTAGCGGTCATACTTAAGTGGCGTGGTGAACGGATGTTGACTGCCATACTTTTTGTGACGGGTGGTAGCTTGTGCCGCCTAGCCTGAAAACATTGGAGTGACGGTTGATTGATGCCGCCACGTCTGGTTTCAACTGTTCCCTTGTAGGGTGTCCCGAAAATCGACGAGCGGTTCGAGTCCTACTACAACTACTGTGCCCTGTTCAACTACATCCTGAGTGAGTTGCATTCCCTTCTCCGAGCTGCTTGAGACACTAACCGCCGAATTCACAAACCTCACTCAAATTGAGGGCCCCTCCACTTCCCCGAGGAAGGCGTGAGGGCGGGCGCTGGCCAATCGCGATAACGGATCTGCCGTCGCGATTGGCCAGCGCCCGCCCTCACGCCTTCCTCGATGAAGTGGAGGGGCCCCTCAATTTGAGTGAGGTTTATGAATTCGGCGGTTACTCTTGTGTCATAAGTCGGCGGCGGCGGTCTTAGCACAGTCAGTCACAACGTAACTGTCGGAACCGGGCTCGATAAGTTCGTAAGTCGGAATAATTGCAGGCAGCCTACGGACAGTCAAATCCTGGAGTTGTCGGGGTATTTGAGACAGCCTGTTACAATCTGACGGTTAGTCAAGGAGACTAGCCTATGCAAGCAACCGTCACTCGGGGAGATTTCTTTGCAGCCGGTCACTTCATTGCCTGGTTCATTTTTATTTTTTTATGTGTCCGCTCACAAGAGACGTACACAAATGAAAGTTTGCTACTATAAGGAACATATAAATGCCAATAAAAACTCTTGTATGTAATTTTTCCTTTTTTTTAGTTTAATGTTTAAAGTAGTGGTGTCTTCCATGATGGCTTCCATGAATATGTTTCTTTAGAGTAGTGCCTTTATGAATAATGTTTATAGCCTCTTTCTTTCCCTTTATTCTGTATGAGGAATTTGTGATCTAATTAGACGAGGCACAATATTTGTTCTATTAGTTACCGTATTTGCTCGAGTAATAGCCGCACTATTTAGGAAGAAAACATGAGTGTTCGCCTTTACGCGGAGCCCGCAGATTGCCAATCACCGCAATCGACAGCATGAGTTCAGCTGTTTACACGACAGAGACAACGTTTCCGTGTAAAGATACCATCTGTATAGATTGCATTTGTACGGAGAATCATGTATTGATCTGGTTATTCGCTATGTTATTTATGCGCAATGCAATGATTGGCTGTATATGTGTTTTGTGGGAAAGCAGACGCAAAGGCCTTGTTCGTAAATAATGCAGCTATTATTCGAGTAAATACAGTAATTGAAGTGATTCCATTGCTCATGCATCCTTCCATTCTGAGGAGCAATCTGTTTTCGCACATCTTCCAATGACCAATTTCTGGTAACAGGTACTGATGGTCCCGTTGCACTGGAGTTGCCCAACCAGTGGCTCTGGGAGCTCATTGACGAGTTCATCTATCAGGCAAGTCTCGTTTTCGCAGGCCCCAGGGGAAAACATTTTTGTTATTATTTACGATAGCTGAGTGAAATTTTCATAGTTCACAGTGCTTTATATCCTTTTATAAATCTGGTTTCTGACTGATATAGCTCGTTTTTTATACTCTGGATGCAATGCACATGCAGAAAAATACATGTTCTTACGCATACGTATGACATGCAACAGACTCAAAGGGAAGCTGAAACACTTCTTTCGAAAAATGAGATAGAGGTTGATTCTAGCATAGTTTTATCCCGTAAATCTGAATATCACGTTTGTTTTTCCCGAATATGTAACGAAACGCGAAAAGACCCGACCAGTCGTGACGTCACAAGAGGATCTTTTGTCCGCCAAGCATGTCGCTCAAGGGCCACACATGCACTTGCAAGCTTGCCAGGTATATTCACTCGCACTGGCACCAGTCATGACGCCTTTTTCTGCCATTTTTTAAGAATAGCTAGAGTGCGCGTAAATAGCTTTGGTTGGCGCTGAAGATGCGCGAAAGCGGCGATTCCGAAAACTCCTTTTGTGACGTCACGCTCCGGGAAAGAGGGCCTTCAGCGCTACTTTGAAAATGATTTTCTGCGGTCTTCATGCACCAAGTTAAAAAAAATAATTTCGATATTTGAGATTTTGGAGGTCAGATGAAGACGATTTAGTGTGTTTCCTCAAATGCAGAGCCTCTTCAGCTTCCCTTTAAAAGAGCGTACTAAAATAAATTAATTTGCTCCTTTTTAAGACACTGAGTGCAATGAACAGCAAAAATAATGTGTGTGAGACTTATTTTATTTTAAAAATAAAAATCATAAAAATGCCACTTTCAATGGGCTAACAAAAGTTGCTTAAATTTTTCATAAATATAAAAAAATATCCACTCTAAGCAGACCTGTATAGTAGTTGGATTTTATGTATTCAAAAGTATAGGCATGCTAAATTTGGTGTTGATAGGACAATAAGAACAAAACATTTTGTGTGCAAACTGTGAAGACTTCAAAATTACATAAAGAGGAAAATGTATTTGAATGTTACCATGGATGTGTAGCGATACCCTTTTTGTGGGAAACAAAAGAATATCTGGTTAATAATTTTTTTTTGAGAAATCGAAGCTACAGAAGACTGCGATGGAGAGGAGACGGCTAGGCCTACTTGTCACTGAAATATGATGGCGGGCGACTTCATAATTGGAAACACCTTGCGATAAATGGCTCAAATCGATGCCGTTTCGGGTTGCTAGGTGGTCTTGAAATGCGTGTTTGACTAATTTTGTAATCATAACTGACACTTACTGTCGAGACTGGTTATAATGAAGTAGGTTATAACGAAATAGCGGATATAGCGAAGTGATTTCAGATTCCCGTTGACTTTGTTATAACCGGTCTTGACAGTATTATTTTTTTACATAAAATATAAAGAATCAAAAATAATAAAACACCTGAAAACCCAAAATTTGTTTTAGTGTTGCTGTTTTCTTATTTGTTTTTCATCATAAATGTTGTCATTGTCACAAAAGAGAATTCAAATAGATTTTATCTTGTGGGTGGCTTCTATGTGGAGTATCAAAAGCCACTCCTGTCCAGTGCTGTTTATGCCCGATCACTAGTGTTTTAGGGCTCCTACACTTCTTCGTCAATGTTATGAGTGAAAAACATTTGGGTATCACGTGAGGTTGGGTCTGCACGTTTTTCGGGCCCTAACACTGTGCCCGTGGTCTACACGTCCAGATCACACGGGTGGGAACCGTGTTACAGGGTCCAAATACTTATCTTTAAAGCAGCAGTAGCCATTTCAAGCAGCATCAAAGCAGCCATTGTATGTCAGAGTTGTCAATGTCTCTTCACCTGAATCGGTGCAAGGCACTGAAACTGAATGTCACTCTCTAGCTAGATATGGCCATCCTCTTTGGCCTTATCGGAACTAAACGGCGGGAAATGTTCTTTACACGGTGTAAATATTGAGACGAAGAAGACAGTGATGCCGGGGGTTCCATAAAATCATTATCTCATGAAGTGAACGTGCCTTCACCATTTGCTGCCGGCCGCACATTGTCGTTACAACATGTTCATTGCTGGAGAAAAAGAGACTCGTGCACATATCAGCAATCGCTCGAGAAGCCGTTTTGAGGTGTTTAAACCAAAGCTTTCTTGGAGAGTTGGCACCGAGGTGTCAACGGAGCTTTCGTTGCTTCTCTGCGCCGTGTGCAGTTCCAGTCCTTCAGCCAGTTTCGCAGCAACGTCAACAAGAAGACAGCCGAGGAGATTGAAGTCCTCAACCAAAATCCCAAGGTATGCTTTTTTTTTTTTTTTTCTTGCTTTATCTTGGGGGGGTGGGGGTAGTCCAACAGAAGATCCACTAAATGTAGCTACTTCGCAACTACAGGCTTGACTCCTATGCACTCACACTCGTGCACATGATAATTCAACTTGCGCACACATACACACATTTATACGCACATGCTCACTCATTCACACTCACACTGACTCATTCATACACACACACTCTTGACCATTTACGTGCACTCAGAGTTACTCAATCACACGTGCTTACTCACATGCTCACACTGGCTCACTCACACATGCTTACTTACACGCACTCACTCAGTCCGTTTTTTGGTGGAGGAGTCTAGTTACCCTTGATCACAAAGAGTTAACGCACTTTCCTGCATCTCCCCCCCCCCCAGATCTGGAACGTGCACAGCGTGCTTAATGTGCTTCATTCGCTGGTGGACAAGTCTAACATCAATCTCCAGCTGGAGGTCTACACCAAGGGAGGTGAGTCGGCAATTTTTTCCTTTTTTGCTTCATCTCAGTTTTGCGGCAGCAAATGTTATCTTGTGAAGTGTGTGTCCCTGTGACGTGTGTGTGCTTGTGACTATGCATGTTCTTGTGACATATGTGTCCTCGTGACGTGTGTCGTGACTCGAGTGTCTTTATGACATGCGAGTCCTTGTGGCATGTGTATCCTTGTGACATGCATGTCCCTGTGACATGTTTGTCCTTGTGACATACCTGTCCTATCGCAGCGCTTCAAATAAACTTTAAAGGCAAATGTTTTCTTGGGAGTTCATTGTTCTTTCGAGTTCAATCAATCAATCATCTTATTTAATCAATCAATCATCTAATTTGCATCAATACAAGTACAGATGCCAGTAGGCAGACAACAGTTGTTGGCTCGAAAGGTCTAGTCTCCCGTCTTCATGGCAAAACAAGCTACAACAAAACGACAACAGCGAAAAGACAGCTAGCATGTGTTGCAAACAAATACAAAAACAAAGAGAGGAAAAAAAAAGCACAAAACAAACTGTTGTGGTTTCTATTACAACGTTGTGAAAACACTTTTTATTGATTTGGGAGCCATATGTCCTACACGTGGATATAATTTCATAGGAAGTTGTTAAAGGGTGATGGTAGACGGTGTTTTAACATTTGAGTGCCATGGTTAGTTTGACTTTGAAGAACAGTCCACAGTCCAGCGAATGCCAGAGACCTGGGCGTTCTGTGTTTTTGAGACCCTTGTGGCACATATCATTCCACTCGCGCAGGCGACCCCGACAACGTTGCTGGGGAGTTTGGGCGCCACCCGCTGTACAAGATGCTGGGCTACTTCAGCCTAATCGGGCTGCTGAGGCTGCACTCGCTCCTGGGAGACTACTACCAGGCCATCAAGGTGCTCGAGAACCTGGAGCTCAACAAGAAGGTGCGGAGGAAACACTGTCTTCTATCGACTCTGACGGCAAAAAGTAGAAACGAGGGGATAGGTTGGACGGCCACAAGATACGATTTTCTTGCAACCGGAGCTGCCAAGACACAAATTGAAACCATTTTTAGTTGCTGTAGTTACTAGCTACAGCTCCAGTAACTGTCACTCTGCTATTTTTTAAGAGTAGCTTTTATAGTTTCTTGCAACAAACCCCTCTGTTATGGAAAGATGTGCTTGATAATGTCAATTTTGTGGTATCTCTCTTAGTGGAACCCAAAAGGGACAAGGCAAAATAGATCAGCTTATCAAAAGACAAGAAGACCATTTTGGAGGTGTGTGAAACAGAATATCCTTCACTACTTGCACTTGTCCTGTGTATCATATCTAGCCTTGCCTGGTTTTACAAGATTTTGGTTTGTAACAAAGCTGTCATTGTACCCTGGCCCTCTAGTCAACTGCAGTGTGGTCTCCATTCCTGTTGTGCTATAAAATTCACAAACATCATCATTACCAAGATATGCAGCAAACCGAAGAGACATTTTGCTAGTTCAATTATGCAGACTGTTCACCCGGGGATATTCTGCTTAAAGAGGTCTACTATGTCTTAGACTCTAGTCCTAAAAGCCTTGCAAGCCAGCTCCTAAGTCCTCCATTTTTGTACCTAGAGTCTTCTGCTGAAGCTGCTCACCTTTTCTTTTGGTTGTCCCTACCCTTGCAAGCTTGCTCTTATGTCTTCCATTTTTGTACCTAGAGCCATCTACTGAAGCTGCTGACCTTTTCTTTTGAGTTGTCTCCTACCCTCTCGCAAGCATGCTCCCTACGTCCTTCCTGGGTACCTAGAGCCTGTTGAAGCTCCTCGCTTTTCTTCTTGGTTCTCCCTACCCTTGCAAGCTCACTCTTAACGTCTTCCATTTTTGTGCCTAAAATCGTCTGCTGAAGCTCCTCACCTACATTTTCGGTTGTCCCTACCCTCCCAGAGCCTGTATTCGAGGGTGCCGGGCGTGCCAGATCACGACCTATTACTATGTGGGCTTTGCATACCTCATGATGCGGCGCTATGCGGATGCCATCCGCACCTTCTCCAACATCTTGGTCTACATCCAGCGGACCAAGCACATGTTCCAGCAGCGGTCTTACCAAGTGGACCAGGTAAATTGAAGCTTTGGCGCACCTGGACCACTGCGGCACTGACATAGTAGGCTGGGGCTTCCTCTGGTTTCTTATTGTGTCGTATCACACTTGGAACATTGTGCCAGATAAATGCCACCATGTATTAGCCACGGTATTGAATCGGTTTATGGACCAACCAGGAAAGGCACCAGCCACAACGAGTTACATGTCGTCGATGCGACGTGTGCCTCAATAGCGGACTACTTGCACATCACAGAGAGGAACGGGTACTTGTGGTAATGAGGGTGTGGGAAGAGCTTCTGGGCACATTCTTAACTTCTATCTTACTATGGGTCAGCCAGAATCCAGTCTCAAGGCGGGACACTGGCTAGAGGTTGAACTTCTGGACTACTCAAGTGATCGTAATGAAATTGGCAGGGGAGAGTTAAACATCAGATGTATGTATATTGTGCAAACTTTCAGCTCTCTAGGACAATTTCACATACCTGCATAAGAAGATGTGTCACTCTTCATTAAGAAATCTATGATATACAAATGAAGCTATTAAGCATCATTTTGACTGCTTCAATATATAGTGGGGGATGTGGGACTTAGGCTATCTAGATTTTATAACTTAAATGTCAATATTTCAGGAAGAGTGATTACCTCAAAATATAATATGCATATCTGTCCTATGTCAATTTTTGAAACCATAGCTTTTTCTCAGTGAGGACTTTAATCTTAAAACAAAATAAAGTAGATAGCCCGATTCCCCAGTAAATTTCACTTCAGAAACATCTTGATCGTGATATTAGAAAAATTTTACCTTCGAACAAAAGATTCCTTTGTATAAATATTTGCAGCAAAAAGTGGAACTGAGAAAAATGCATTCAAACATTGAACACCATTACTTTGTTACTGCCTCACAATGTGCTGAAAATATTTTATATCAACGTAACTATTTGGCGCATGTTTATGAAATTTAGTGTAAGGGTGTATAATTAGTTTCTAAAACCGAAAACCCCAAAATTGAAAAATGAATTTTTTCAAAACAATTTTGAAACTTAGGCTTATGTCCCCCTTTAAGAGAGTACAGTAGTGCCATAGATGAAAATTTTGACTGATTTAAACTTGATGATCTGTGAAGGTGAAATCTGGCCTGGACCATAGTCGAAGTCGGGGCCGGCATTGTGAACTTTAGCGGAATCGGACCGACAAGCGGTAGGGATCAAGCCAGTTTATGAAAACAAGGTTCCTTTATGTGTGCTTGCAAGAGGTTTACATTCTCTCCGAGTGGCGAGAAATGGTGCAAACACCAAGCACCTAACTTAAATTCAAATTTAGACCATACCCCAAAATGGTAGCATTTGGGTGTAGTCTTTGACCTATTGCTAAAAGTCACCTGGGAAGACATTGGATAGGAAAAAGAACTGATTGTGGGGATGCCTCTGACAATAATAAAAGTCTCTAGAAGGAGTGAGCTCAGTTGCCGTCCCGGTCTTGATCAACAAGCTCTATTGGCTTGGTAGTGTTTGTATTATTAAGTAAAGACACTGCTTCTAGAGCTTTCTTTTTCTTTATTTGTGGTACAATTAGAATGGAAGTTTCCTAGCATATCTGCCCTTACGTTTTTTTATTGCAAATATGTACTCAAATTGTTTTTGTAGCTTGATTAGTTTGAATATTATAAAGGATTTCGTCTTCAAATATTATGGGTAGGATTAACACAAATTCAAATATTGACAATCAGAAAATAAACTTATCTCAGTAAACTAGAAGGTCTACAAAATTCAATAATGTATAAACGAAAACTCTAGAATGATTTATAAGTTTAAACATTTTTTTCTTTGTTTTTAAACTAATTGTCGTGAGAAATGTTGGAGGCACATTAAAAAAATGCTACTTAAGTTAGTTACCATACTTATACACCTCATTGGATACCTCACTCTTCTACCAGGAAAAAAATAAACTGACAAAGATTGGTTGCACAGTGCAAACACGTAGAGGTATGGCTTCCATAAAATGGCAATGTGTGTAAAAAGTGTATTGTGAAATAAGAGAAAGAAAAAAACATTCGCAGACCAATTTCACTTTACTTTCATAGCAATATCTAAAAAATAAACAGGGCTTTTTTCGTGTAAATACTTGGGTGACAGGAAAAATTCCTGCATATAGTAGAGTCATTAATTCACAGATAAAATTATGATTTGCTAAATAGATGGCTACACATACAAAGCAGATATTCGATGATTTCCTCTACACAGGCCTGCTAATCTATAAGCAGGTATGCCACACGTGAAACATTGGCGAAAAGTACGAGATAAGTTTATTCATCCCTCAAAAAAGTTGTCTATTGTGTACTCTTCGCATTGCATGAGTATGAATTACACAAAATAGCCATTAGAATCAAGTGGCTTTTAAATACACTGTAAACAGTGGGACAACCAAAATTTAAAAATTTATTTGAATTAACCAGAAGTAGGAAATATCTGAGTGAATTATTGTGAGCCTACTGTATCTTCAAAAGCACAATTTTAAAAATGTGATTTTTTCTGCGTATTTTGCTTCAAAGAGTAGTGGACCTCCTTAAAACCTCGCCAACCAATCAATCAATAAGATCAACAAGCTCTATGGCCTTGGTAGTCCTTGTGCCATTAAAACCCAATCAGTCAATCATTAGATCAGATGAACAAGCTCTATGGGCTTGGTAGTTTTCATGGCATTAAAACCCAATCAATCAATTAATCAAATCAACAAGCTCTGTTGGTCTTGATAGCCCTTTTGCCATTAAAACCCAATCAATCAGATTAACAAGCTCTGTGGCTTTGGTAGTACTTGTGCCATTAAAACCCAATCGTTCAATCAGATCAACAAGCTCTATGGGCTAGGTAAGTTTTCATGCCATTAAAACCCAATCAATCAATCAATCAGATCAACAAGCAGACGGAGAAGATGTACGCCCTCCTGGCCATCTGCCTGACGCTGCACCCCCAGCGCATCGACGAGAGCATCCTGTCCCAGCTCAAGGACAAGTACGGAGACCGCATGAACAAGATGCAGAAAGGGTGCGTCCAACCTTCCCCCCCCCTCGGCACCCACAGTTGTCCGTACCCTGACACGCCTGCGCCGTCTCTCGCCCCCAGGGACAAGGGGGAGTTTGGGGACATGTTCACGTTTGCGTGCCCCAAGTTCCTGAACCCGGTGCCGCCGGTGATGACGGCTCCGGTCGCGTCTTCGGACAAGCAGCCGCCGAAAGAGCAGAAGAACTTCTCCAAGGTTGGTCGCGCAACTTTGCAGAACACGGTCAAACCCGGATTATTTGTTTATTTAGCCGACGAGCACCGTGTTGATGCATTTTGGCGCTGCATGATTGTATTTGTTGAATCGTAGCGTCAGCTGAGGTCGTACTTAAGCCGCTTACTGGGTGTGCGTCCGGAAAGCAAAAATCAAACGACGCACTACAACGAAAAACTGTCTGGCAAGAAATCGGTCTGCAAAGCTCACAAATGCAGTATGCCGATCAGAATTTTGCATGCAGAAAAACAATTGCTAAACTTGGTTCCTTTTTTTTTTTTTTTAAACCATGAAGCGTTATTTAATTTGAGAATCTTCTGACTAGAGGACGATAATTTGAAACACCCGGCTTTGACGTAATCGGGTTCAACTGTACGTCTTTGTCGTGGTGCCGTGAATTCCCAGTTCGGAGAATTGGGAATTTACGGGAAGTGAACCAAGACGAACTAAGCTCTAAAACCCCGGAGCACTGCTTAAAATGTGCATTATGTGTCGATCGCTGGTGCGCTGAACGAGTTGTCGCCCAACTGCGCAGGAACCGCTCGAGCAGCAGCTGAACGTTTTCCTCAGCGAAGTTCAGGGGCAGATCATGCTCCCCACGATCCGCAGGTGAGCCGCCTCTTCGTTGTCGCCTTGTCGCAGAACTTCAGTGGGACTGAGTCTCTGCGTGCACCACTACCACGCTGCAGCGCGCCGTTTTACGTGGAAAAAGGATTTCTTTTAATGAAAAGTGAATTTTAACGGATGTGAAGGTATAGAATTTGCGTAGCCGTCGCATAGCCACATTGTGTTTTCATAAGCTACATTTAGTGGTCTAGCGTCCCTCCAAGTTTAGCAGGATGCCGCCATAAGTCAGGTAGTCACGTAGTTGGTTAGATTACGGGTCACATGATCTAGTGCACAGTACCAACAAAGTTATTAGATCTAGGAGTGTTGGGTGTCGAGCCATAGTGTGATTCAACACCACGTCCCTCGACCACCACATTTTTTTTTGTTACCTTTCTTGTTTTTGTTGTTTGTATCCATCCTTTTAAAGCTTGCGTCGAGAAACACTGAGACATCCATGCTTCGTATGGAGCGTGGCAACCAATTCAAGGAGTAGCTTTTCACGCGACATTCGAAGCATAGATGTACCGACGACTCGTGACGTAACGTATGCAAACGCCTCTGCGTGAATGGGTCAGAAACAATTTCTTAGGAGGTGTGATTTTGCCCGTGCAGCTTCCTCAAGTTGTACACCACCATGCCGGTTTCTAAGCTGGCCAATTTCTTGGACAAGGGGTGAGTCAGCACTTTTTCTGGACCTCTTTAGGATATATTGCCTTAACGTGCTGAGGCCTGTTTATATTTTGCCTCAAATAGTGTTAACCATTTCTTAGTAGGTCTTTCTATTACCATTTAGTCCCATCTGCAGTGTTATTGATTCATTTTCATTGCTGTGCGCATGGTTGCCACTGAAACCACTGGCTTGTGCTCCTGTCGTGTAGAAGCGACTGACCTTTTGGTTGTTCCAGAAGCCCTTTACAGCTCCCGATTTATTTTCTTTGTTTTGCCCTTTTCTTTTTACAGAATGAGCCCGACAGTTTCCATTGCCACCTGCTGAGCTTCAAGGTGAGACACCTTTCTTTGTCTGGTTCTTGGACTATTTTGAAAGCAACATCTTCCCATTCACAATTTTGTGACATGCATTTCGAACCTGCAAACCCATTTAAAAAGTAAAATAAAAACGTAGGGATGTTTGTTATCCTTCTGGGCTCCAGGAGGATATCTGTATTTTTTGCATGAGGATTCTACAAAGAAAACTGCAGTCCCTTTATTGCTTTATTTTGGCTATTTCACTGAATTGTAGAAGTTCAGCCAGTATGTAGCTAATTTGTTTTCTAATGGCTTGCCACGTCCAAACTTTAAGAAACGCATCTTTTTTGTAGTTTATTTTATACTAGTCCTTATACACCATTTGTCAATTTGTATTCATAGTAGTAAAAGCTTGTTTTAATTTGATAGAACTGTAAGTCAGAATCTTTTTCTCTGTAAAGTACTGCTCCAAGCAGACTCAAAAGATGAAATACCGCATTTACTCGCATAATAAATACACTTGTTTTATTTCACGAAAAATTCAACCTCAAAAATTGGCGACGTCGGGTAAAATTAGTTTTGCATTTTCCAAATATTGGTACCCAAGT
Source organism: Ixodes ricinus (assembly GCA_037355805.1). Lineage (NCBI taxonomy): Eukaryota > Metazoa > Arthropoda > Arachnida > Ixodida > Ixodidae > Ixodes > Ixodes ricinus. Next base: position 74,587 of record JAZHYW010041022.1, on the reverse strand, counting down.
ATTTTGGGGGGTGCGTTCATTATGCGGGTAAATACGGTAGAGGCCTGCAAGGTTTGCAGACAGTCGCTCAGAGTGTTGTGTTGGGAAGTTTTTATGCCAATTCTCATAGTAGTGTAATTAACAGCTAGTATTATTTGTGACCACTTACCTGTATCCACACATTGTACAAATTATTGAACTTGCTATTATACCTTTAGTTACGGTAGGCTCATGGTAATTCAGACTGGGTATTTCATACTTCTGGTTAATTACCCAATTTAAAAATTTTGGTGGTCCCGCTATGCTTTCAATGTAAGCCGCTTAATTTCGACGGCGTTTTCGTGCATTTCACACCTTTCGCATAATATTTAGATGAATTTCCGATAATATTTTATCGCAAAATATTTAGATGAATTTCCGATAATTCAAATAAAATTCATGGCTTCCTGAAGTTTGAAATAATGAGTCATCTCTATTTACCAACGAGCTTCATCAGATCGGCGGTGCACGTAAATGCTAGCGTTCACCCCTTCATGAACTACGACTTTTTGCATCCCAAGAATTTGTTTCTAGGCAATGTTTCTGGTGGTTCTTTTTAAAGTTATTTATACATTAGACAATAACCTGTTCAAATGGCGAGCAAACTAAAAATGTTAAAGAACCACCCTTCATTCAGCCTTGTCCGGGATCACCCGCCAAAGTACAAAGAACGGCTCGTACATTTTTTTTTCCTTTTTCTCGCGCATTCTTTTATATATATATATATAGTAAACCATACAGTCTGGATCAGTTAAAAGATGTTATATCTGTGCCTCCGATTCTCCGACCCACAGCACAAGATGAAGAATGTGGTCTGGACCAAGGGCTCCAGCAGCCTGGACGGAGAGTTCCAGTCCGGATCCGACGTGGACTTCTTCATCGACGGGGTGAGCACGTCCGAAGCGTCGGCAACTCGTTTGCCGAGCGCACCGGTCAGGTCGACGTTTCATGGCGGGTAGGGTCGTCGCAACCAGGTTTCCCTCTTACCGGTGTGTCGTAACGATATCTTCTAGAAGACAAGGCGTGCGCCTTCCCTTACCCCCAAACGTCACCACTACGTATGTAGAGCGGGAGTGTTCCAGGGTTGTCCAATAGATGGCGTTAGCGCACTCTCTCGTGGTAAGTGGCGGTCACAAAGGGGCGGGTTTGAGGGCTTGCAGGAGAAAAACCAGATGTGAAAACGTTTCTCGACATCTCTCCTCCTTTGTAGGCGCTCTAAATTTCCTTGGTTTTGTCTAACGGACTGGATTTCGCATCTCGTTCAGGACATGATCCACATCGCCGACACCAAGGTGGCCAGGCGCTACGGAGACTTCTACATCCGCCAGTACCACAAGTTTGAGGAGGTGAGGCGCGGCGGGATCGCCGCTTGTAAGGGTGGCTGTGATCCAGAGGACGTTTACGTGTTGTGTGTGAACCGATTGTTCTCAAATGTTATGCGCATGCGAGGATGTCCTATTATGCGGGTTTTGTCCATTAAATATTTCTACTTTTGTAAAGTTGGATCATCTTTTTGTGTGTGTGATGTGAACCTATTGTTCTCAAATGTTACTCGCGTGCAAGGATGAGGACGTCCTATTCGCAGGTTTTGTCGATTAAATATTTCTACTTTGTAAAATTGGATTATCTTTTTTTTTTTGTGCGTGAACGGTAAGCACTACGAGTGACTTACAGTTGGCAGAGACTTTAAATTACGTAAACAGAAAACAGTAAAAAAAATTATTTGATCACATGTATGTATCAACTGTACTTGGAAACCAGTAGGCACAAAATTTCTTAAAAAAGCAGTTCAGGGAAAATTCTAATGATGTAATTAATCCCGCAAATATTACATATATTTTACAGCAGACACTTTCCCATTACGAAAAACTGAAGAATCTACTAAATAAATTTTTAAGATCATCTTGCAAGACCCCTAGATGTTAGAGCATCCTCACACATTTTGTACTGGTGTACGTCATATTCAGTTGCGAGATGCAAACAGAAGCCAGATGGCAGGGCACAAGTGTCTCGTCCCTAAAACCTAACCTCGGTCGAGCATACATTACTACTATCAGTATGTATATTTATTTGGGATTAAAGAGAGTGGTGTCTCTTCTCTCCCAAAAAAAGGCTACCCCAGAGCTGCCCCCAGAACTGATTCTTGCGTAGTTTGTCACAAACCAACTTCTACCATGAATTAAATGGATTCATGTTCGTCTTTCCTTTGGCAGCTGTACCGCACCCTGTCCTCGCTGCAAGCCTGAGCAACCATGGCACACTTCAAGATATGTCTTCTGTCTCCAATCAATAAAACTGGGACAAAACTGACGTGTTGATTTGTGGGATGCGAGAACGGACCTTTGCACCTAGACCCAACCCATCAGTCGACAGAATCGCTCGACAGCAGAAAGGTTATTTTTTGGGAAAATCAAGCCGCAACTTTTATTAGTCGTCTTTTCGTGTTGCAGCACGGTCTCTGAAAATGTTCCGGGGCAAAGAAGAGATGGCGGGCAGCATGCCGGAATAAAGCCTAGCGGACATAGCGGTGTCACTTCTTCACGATCTGCACGACGTCTTCGTGGTGGACGACGTGGGAAAGGCCGACGCGCTGAGGGCTGTACTTTGTGCTTGTTCCCTGCATGGAAGGAATCGGGCAATTCGTGAAGGGTAGTGTCCACTAATGCCAACCAAGCTTGGACATTTTCCGGAGTGTGCTTGTTACGTTGGTAGTTTTCACGAGTAGACAAGCATGCATGCATTACACAGCTATGGGCTTTTACAGCGGAGCCGTTAAAGGCTAGTTTCCCCAGGATCGTGTCCCCCGCAAAGCAATAAAGACGCCAAACTCTGGACACCTACCGCCATCTATGAGCGACGGCGGCAAGCGACATATCTGGTTGCTGCCATCCCTCATAGATGGTGGCAGCCTTCCCACTCTGGCTTGCCAACTTGCAGCCGGCCATTACTGCCCATTCTACAGCTCCACTGGTCTTCCTTCTTCACCAGAGTGGAAAGGCTGAAAGTTTTCTTCTTCTTTTTTTTATACTTGTGTTATGGCAGAACTTTGTTCTACCATAAAATACCGGGCAAGCGCCCACTCAAAATTTAGAGATAATCGCAAAAAAAATGGAAAATGGGCGCTTGTCCGGTCATCAATTTTACGTATCAATGTACTGTGCATATTTTCTCGGATATTACAAATATGGGTATGGGCGGATGCGCGGTATTCTACGGTAAGTGGAGATTTTACTTGAACTGAAGGCACCACTTCCAGTGCAGACTACTAATAACACTGAGGTAGTGGCGTGCTGTATCTGTAAACAGGCTTTAAAGGTATCCACTGACACCATACTGCGGCATTTGTTTGATGTGTGATATTTGTGGTTCCCACAAATACACTGGCATTCATGTATTGCAAACCTGCTCGTTGCACGCAGCTTGTAGATTTTACTTGCTAGCATAGGGTGCCATGGCACACCAAACTTTACCCCTAGCCTTTTAAAGCCTTTCTAAACAGTCTGCTTACTGTGGACCTTCTCTTCAATAGTGCAAATTTTAATTTCACAAATAAGAAAGGGTTCACATCTTTTCAGCCAATGAGAAAAAGGTGCATCACGCAGTTGAGCTTCTCTCAAAAGGAAATAACAATGATTCTACCACTTACCCACACAAGAGCATACTTGAACACGTGCACGATGCTTCTATGAATAGCGTGACACTGCGAGAACACAAAGAAAGGAAAAAAGCTGAATTCACAGCGAGATAGATGCCATTGGCAGCTGTAAAAGTTAGATGTTTTAAGTGGCAGAAACGGATAAATGAAAATAGTTGCACCTTTCAAAATTGGGCGGTGACTTGCGCCACCTAGCCAGTGTATTCTTAGTTATATATTCTAAAAATACTAGGCACGTGCAGATAACGGAATTTGAGTTTGAAGTGAATAGCGGTTTTGGTCGAGTATTTTCTAATCGAATAGATTCTCCAACCGTGCACCACGCTCAAACAAAAATTCAGCTGAACTCGTAAAGGTTGTTCCCTACCGTCCACTTGTAAGCTAGGTTAATTTTAATAGGACTATACTTATGAACTGTGGCATGTAAACGACAATGTGGTCGCAGTTATCATAATCGAGGTGATTTATAGATATGCTTGCTATATGCATATTCTTTTCCAATTTAAAATGTGACAAAAAAATAAAAAGGCATGAATACGTGGGCGATCGAGCCAATGCTGCGTAACATATACTTTTGCATAATGGCGGCGGGTGAGCCCCGTTGAGTGCACTTCTCGCCGAGCACCTGTGCACTGCAAGAAAGTTAGACCTGCGAGTTCCGCGGGTATCGCTTCCCACGTCAAGAAAAAGCCAGTGAAAGAAACTTTCAGCTAATTACCCCTTCAAAATCTGTCATAAAATGAGCACAACTTTACCAGCGGAAGCTTTAAAAAAATCTACTGCATCACAAACCTGTAAAAATTTTCAATTGCCTCGTTTTAGAAACGGAATCACCAAGGACGGGCTGCCATTGTTATCTACCTACCTTCAGCGAGTGCCAAGTGAAAAATTAACAGTGGAAATGTTGTTGAAGGTAGGAACCTCGCGCTGGAGGCAGAACGGCTGAAGCTCCTCCCTGCCATTCACACCTTGCGAGTGACTATAGTTCCTATCACTACAGTCTAGTTTCAGGCATTCATTCAGACTTGTGCAACTAAAACTGAATGCAGACGACGCTTACTACAGCCGCCAATGTTCGCCGATAACCTCGAATTCGCCGACCCAAGGAGACCCGGCCCCGCAGCCAGCACATCGTTACAACGGCTAGAAATATGTGCCGTACGTGTGACGGGTCGGGTCTTTTGAATCGACTCAAGTCGCCCTCTGGAATCGAGACCGACAATTAAATGGCACGAGGTCTCGCATTGGTCGCCGTCTTTCCTCGCCGACGCGCGACACTCACCACGTGCTCCACGGTCGAGTTTCTCCTCAGGATGAGACCGCCGTCAAAATCCGGAGGTGCTGAAAACAAAACCAAAAGAAAACGTGTAAAAGAATGAGTGCGAAAAACAAAACCGCAACAAACCCGGTACAATTCCATAACATCTCCAACTGCCCCACACCGAAAACTTCCGGCATTCCCAGTTGACACGCAGACGCCGCACTCGACGCTGGCGTGAAAGTACAGAGGGCGAGGTTGTACAATGGTGCCTGAAATGCGTCTTCGACTAACGCGTGAAGTGGCAACAAATGAGGTCGCGAAAGCCGGCGTGTCGTGTCGTGTCGGATGTCACGGTCCCGGCGGTCGGTGCGTGAAGTCCCGGCAAAAAAGCACGAGCGAGGAGCCGCTCCGGGCGCCACGATTGTACTCACAGCCTCGTTTCTTGGTGTAGACTCGAATGAGAGCTAGGTAGTCCCACAGCCTCTCGAGGAAGTAATCCAGGTTCAGCTTCATGTTGCAACTGAAAGGGAGACCGCAGCTGTCACGCTATCCCCTCTCCTACAAACAGATGTGTGCGTTCGGTGTATTTAATGTCCTAGAGGCCGTGCGAAATTATTCTTTCCGCGTTACCCTCGATATCTATGATCAAACCGCAAGCGCCGCTGCCACGAAGTCTAACCTAGTATTTGCCTAGCTTGATTGCATCTGTTTCGTAAGTTATCTTTCACTAACCCGCCGTGCAGCCAACTACTCAAACAACCTTGTTCCTCCCGTCTTGAACGTTCTAGTGAAGTGGATGTACCAATAAGTAATTGTTGCGGGTAAAGAAAAGCGGGACAAACTCCTTCCGCAAAGCCCTGGAAGAGGGAAGCGAGTTCACCCGCCTCCCCTCCAACGTTCATTCTGTTAAATTGGGAAGGGTGGAGGGCTTTGTAGGAGGTGCCTGCCCTGCTTTTCTTAACCTGGTACAGAGTAGAACACATTCTACTTGTGGTCGTTCACTAGAGAACTTCTTTAGACCAAATCCGCCTTCAGGCCGATCGTTCAGATCAATCGCCAGTTCGAAACTGCACTTGCTAGTCTCTATGCGGAGCGCAAGTTTGTCTGCTTCTTTTGCAGTGGTTCTGAGGACGTCAGAACGCCGAGCTCTGATTGGCTCTGGTTAGAGGATAGTGGGTAAACCTTTGATGTAACCACAACCCCTGCAAAAGAAGCAGACGAGCTTGTGCTCCGCATTGCTCAGTGCTGCAACCAAATTCAATTTTCTGCCTCTTAGTAATGCCTCGTACGATTTTATTTTCTCTCCAACTCACTCCCCTCTGAAAATATAAATAGAACAGCCCTCAAAATAATAATTGATCGCATCTCCACGTGAATGATGTTGATTGGGGCGAAGCTCTGGTGGTGCTTGTCTGCGAAGACGCTGAGCCGCAGCATGCGGAGCATTTCGTTCGTTTTCATCCATGTCAAAAAGAGAATGTGTGGTATGGAACGTGGTTATATACGCATTTGAGCATTTGACCGCAGCGTCCTCTCGTCTATAAACGTTCAGCCAATGCATGCAAAGTTTAACGCCATTATATACGCATTTGACCGCAGCGCCCTCTCCTGTATAGACGTTGAGCGGCTACATGCAACGTTTCATCCATGACAGAAACCCCAGGTCTTGAGTTACTACCACATCTCAGAGCCCACTACTCGTCCCGCAGTCGTGGCCAAGTGGTTAAGGCGATGGATTAAAAATCCATTGGGGTTTCCCGCACAGGTACAAATCCTGTCAACTGCGCAAACATTTCTTTTTTTTCTTTGTCATCATTTTTTAAAAAATTTATTTTTATTTTTTTGATTTACATGAGCAGGTGAGCACGTGCTCACGTGCTTGTGAGCACGTGAGCTCACGAGCACCGGACCTATGGACATGGCTAGCCCCTAAGGAACTTCGCCCCTAAAATGACCGATCGATTAACGCGGACACCAGCGTCATGCCCGTACATGTTGTCATGGATTGAAAATGGAAAACGAACGTCCAGCCGAAAATAAAAGTTTAATGAGGTGAACTTGCACCCACTAAACTTAAAGGAAAGTACCACGCACTCTGCGTCGCCAAGTGTCTTGATGTTGCCAGTCTCAGCTTCTTTTACAGAGCCTACGTAGTTTAAAAACATTCTGCACGTGATTAAGCGATACATTACAAGATGCTACTCAAACATGCCAGAAGAGTCGTGAAATATAAAATTAATAAGTGGGCTGGTGGGGCCTAAACCCCGTGCCTTCATGTGAGAGCTGCGCGCAACGCCAGCTCGGCCATGCACCCAACAATATCGGAGATGCGTCGGCGATCGGATGTCACATCGCTCGTCTCGGTGCGACGTTGTGGCATCTCACCTGACCACGACGCTGTGCTCCTGTCGGGCTAGCCGGTCTACCTCTTCGATGGACACCTGGTCGATCTTGTTGTAGACGTACAGGCAGGGCAGGTACACCCGGTTCCTCAAGATGGCGTCGATCAGCTCGTCCGGGGAGCAGTCCTCGCGGAACAGCACCTCCGCGTTGAAGATCTCTGCGCGGAGAGGGCCGCACCCCAGTTTCGTAACCACGAACAAGTTCGTGCAGGCGGTAGCATGGCCCCTAGATTACACGGAATGCGATTTTGGTCATCGCGAGAACGAGAGCACGATCCAATTCGGTTCTCGCAAAGCGAGCAAGGTGGCATTTGAAGACAGTTTGTCTGCTACAAAGTGTCATTCGCAGATGCAAATACTAAAACAAGAAAACACCATAGGTCGACTACTAACAGACCCGCAAAAAAGTTGATCGTCTGCTACGAACCGAGCACCCCGGCGAAGAGAGTTGGATGCCGGTTGAAATTTGGAGCATCTGCTATTTTACGCCGTTTCTGAATCTCAAGTTGTTCCGCTGCCATATGCAAGCCGACACCAATCGGTGGATGAAGAAACACTAAGGACAGGAACATCAGAGGCCATGAGACCTCTCTCACTATTTGTATGTTGGTAAGACGTTCTCACCAAAATATTGCCCCGATTGCAAGCTCGCAAACTGGTCAAAGGTGTCTCGTCAGTCGATTAGCGCAGGCTGCCGACGTTGGGAGTCGTCCAATCTTCGGATACTCGAGAAATCAAGGCATCCACCCCTAGGGCACAGCAGTCCCCCTTCCGATCACGTCTGTGTCCCCTACATTAGCTGCACCAGCGAGGCCCTTTCCCGCGTCCTCGGTCGCTACAGGATTGTGGTGACTAATAAGCCCGTGTCAACAATCGGTCATCGCCCTCCCAAAGGATCAGCCCCCCAAAGAAAGGGCCCAAGGCTTGGTCTACCGCATACCATGCAAAGATTGCCCAACCTCATACGTTGGCTAAAGTAAGAACTTCGCAGAGAGGCTTACGCAACACAATACGATGTCCAGAAGAAGGATGTGAAGGCAAGCGCCCTCGGTGAGCACGCAGAAGCAGCCAGCCACACGGTCGACATTGAGCGAAGCACCGTGCTGGCCTCGGAGAAGAATTGGCGAAAGCGGCTCTTCGTTGACTCTTAGTTCATCCAACACACAAAGAGGAATGTGAATCGTTCTTCGGGCTCCCTGCCATGCAGCTACGTCTCGGGACTAAGTGACGTGAGCAAAGCTCCCTACATCCGTATGTGCATTTAAGCGACGCATGTTCTTTTCTTTTCGTCACTCGCCCATGAACAAGGGACCGAACTGGTCCTGAATTGTCGGGTAAATGCTTATTAAATTTTCGCTTAGAGTGCCTATTTTTCGCTTCAAATCGAGTATCCCGGAGAACCCAATGGATGGACGCGGGTTCAGAGAAGCCACCGCGGAGAGAGTCGCCGAATGCGTCCGCCTTTTCAACGAGATTTTGCAGACCCGTCGAAAAGACGGACGATTGGAAACGCCGTTTGTACTTGAGACCTAGAGGTCTCAAGTACTGTAGCGCCCTGTGAAGGGTGCTACATTTGCTTAAGAAGTATCAGGTTCTAAGCTTACTCTTCGTTTTACTTCCATCGCCACTTGTGGTGAAAATGTTTACTAGGGCAGAAATCGCTCAAGTTTCCAAACCAGTAAGTAGTTTGTGGGAGCCACTGGTTTCCCTCCCCGAGAAGGCGTAAGCCGCGGACGTTCCGGCCGGAGTCGTTTGGCTTCGAGCCTGCTCGCTCGTATCGTGTCGGGGAGAGTACGCCACCATGTTGGCCTACCCTCTCGCACTCCTCCGTGCTTCTCTCATTTTCGGGGGACCAGCGAGGTTGCACAGGAGAGTCGAGCTTTCCTTCCTCCGAGTGGACGGCTGTCTGGTCAAAGAGTCCTGGATTTGACACCGGGCGACGGGTCGAAACGCGGCGTACGAGCTCGTCCGACTGGCGATGACTCAACGCAAGCGTTTCCTCTGGCTCTGACAGTCGGCATTCCCTCCTCCAAGCGGACGTCCGTCTGCTGAGAGCTCTAGCCCAAACTCCTGCGACGACGGGCAGCTGCGTGAGCTCAGCCCACCAGCGATGATTCCGCTTGCAATATCCCTTTGGCTCCCGGGTCAGTGGGCGCTGCGTACACCCCGTGTTTACGGCTCGCTCAGCCGCAGTGTCTTGTTGGAAAGCCCAATTTCCCAATAAACGCTATTGGATACCAGGATCATAGCTGTTGGCATGGTATTGGCAAACACTGCGCGGCGACCGCCCTTGCTGGTAGCCGTCGGACGCCTGGTGGGACGGGCATCGGGTTCCCCCTTTGAGCACGGGTCCCCGGATGTAAAGGTACGTAATCTTCCCCACAAGTTTTAACAGAGCATGTGTTTTTTTAATCGTTTTCTACGACAAATTTGTCACGAACAGGCATTATGAACTATCGACACAGACAGGCGTCATGAACGAGGCCACATAATTGAGCAACGTGCTAAGAGCGTCGCATAATGTTAAGGCCATATGTACAGTTTACAAAAGCCCATGTAAAATCAACCTAAGAAAGGCCCCCAGTAGGGCTCGAACTGAGTCCGTGCAATGGTAGTCGGACACTGCACGTCTGCGTTTTCACTTCCACTGCTCCGGTCATGAACATTTGACGTAGCAGGTGATGCAAACTGTTTACATTACTTTGAACATTTTTTTCTTACATTTCATGTGCAAATGTAAAAATAAAAATCGGTATATTTGAATCAGTTTTTTTTTTCAAAATTATTGGGGTAGGCAAAGGGTTAAAGTCAGTTACGACATCCAAAACGACTAGAACAGACTTTTTTCGGGAGAAGCTCGAAAACGAGAGACGACCCCAGATGGTCAGGGTGTACTCACTGTACTCGTGGAGCACCATCTGCACCAGCTTCTCGTCGCACTTGGTAAGGTTGCACGTCGAGTTGAACGAGAGTCCACCGGCTTTCTTTTCCTACGAGAGAGCGGCAGAGCTCTTAGCGCGGCACCTCGCACAGAAAGTGTGAAGGCCCGTTTGCACACTTGCATTTGCTTCAGATCGAGTTCTCGCAATCTCTAACGACGAGAGAACACACTGGCACGGTGGCGCCACCTATGAGGTGACCCTGGAACTGCATTTCACTAAAGCAAAGCTTTTGCAGCATTTGCGAAATAGAATGCATGTACTAGGGATGCCGCAAACTTTTTTCGAACCGAAGTTTCGATGATCGAATCGAGCGGTTCGAAAGGTTCGAAAGATTTCGAATTTTCGAACTTTCTATATCGTAAAATTCGACGGAAGTCGAATTTTCGAACTTGTAAAACTAAGAAGTTCGACGCTTTTCGAACCGTCGAACTTATTATGCTAGAAAATTCGATCCTTTTCGAACTTTCAAATTTATTATGCTGCAAAATTCGATGCTTGTCGAACTTTCGAACTTGATAGACCAAAAACTTGGATGATTTTCGAACTTTCGAATTTTCTTGCACTAAAAAGTTTGAAGCTTTTCGAACTTTCAAGCTTCCCACGCCAAGGAATTCATTATTTTCGAACTTTCAAACTTATTTATCAAGAGAATTCGAAAAGCTTCAACTTTCGAATCCTGAAAAATCAAAAGTTCGACGAACTTCGGACTTTTAGGGTAAAAGTTCGACGTTCGTCGAACTTCGAAAGATCGGCGTACGGTTTCATTTGAATTCAAGTAGTGAGGTACAATCGTAATTTTTTTCTCGAATTTTTACATGCGGTGCTGCGTTCCTTACGAAAGACAATGCCGCTTATTACAATGTTCTGGCAAGCTCAGTTTTAAAGAAATAAATTCCCGAAGGGCGAGGAAGGACGACGGGTTTTTGACGATTGCCGTTTGTGCCATTTTTGAAGCGCGCAAAAGCCGAAGCTATTTACGGTAGAGATGTTAAACTTTTTAAGAAAGATCTATGTATAGCCTAGGTAAGTATTGTCTTAAGATGTGATTATTGTTATTTAATATGAGTTTCGAAGAAATGTCCAAACATGTATCTACGGGCAATTATGTCCTAAACATGGTATTTTTTTCCTCTAAGTTGTTTGAGGTATCGCATTTACATTAACACCACAGAGAGTACATATAATTGCCATCTGCAGAATACAAAATAATGTGAAATGAAGAATAAATTAACTTATGGGGGAAGATTTCTAATATTAATCAAGTTCAACACGTCATTAAATTTTTTTTTTTTTGCGTTATGTTTTTGGGAAGTGTTTTTTCTAGCCTGTAGACATTTTGGTAGGAGAAACTTGTTTCGAAGTTCTGAGCTTCTGAATATGCAAGAATACAACACTTACGGCGGGATCTTTATAGTTTCTTTTTTTTTCTCCAGCTTTTTATCCCCGCATTCATTGTTATGTTTATTTTTCTTTTACCAATGACACAGTTATTTAGGTCGAAAAGACATAGCTTTGAACTTCCGAACCTCTAAGCATGTGACAAGTAGTGCCTTCTGACAACGAGTTTCCGAAAATGACGATTCTACGCAATCTTTTATGCAGTGAAGAGCGACAGTAGCTATACATATACATAAATAATTTCAGATTAAAATAAGCTCGACCACGCCCTCTTTCCCCGTATTGTTTTCTTTAACAGTCCGAAATATCTGGAAGTGGGGAAGAAAGCTAGAGCACCTCCCCCCTCCCCCTGTTTTTCCTCTTCCGACGCCACTTGTATTGTAGAACGCTCCTCGACCTCGAGTTGTGTCGGCTTCTGTGCTTTTTGCGGGGCGTTTCCTCCGTCCCGGAAAATAAACCTCCAGGACAATTACAAACTAAACTTACTATATGCCAGCGTCACTCTGGCGGCGTTCGATCGGATTACTACCAGCGTGCAAGGGGTGGGGAGGTACTTTGCCAGGTCGCTTCAAGGTTTTTTTGAGCCTCAACCTCCTGCCCGCCCCTGGCCGTTTCGAACTGGATGAGTATCGTAAAACAGTACGTTCGTGTGATCACTACTGCGCTATGCACGTTAAAGACCCCCCACCCCCCGGGCTGGCGGTCAAAATTACTGATCGATGGTGACACGTCACTCTGCACTGGCAAATATTCCAGCACATAAAAAAAAAATTCAAAACCTGCAAAGTTTTCTTCTTTTTCTTTTTCAATATTAGCTTTAAAGAAGAATCGAAACCTTCAAACTTTTCAAACTTTATGTAGAAAAAAATTTGAAATCTTCGAAGTTTTCTAACTTTATGTCTATAAAAATTCGAAGCGTTCGAATTTTATGTCCAAAGTATTTCGATATCTTCGAATTTTTCGAACTTCAGATCCCAAGAAATTTAAATTTTTCGAATATCTCGAATTTTTAAGTTAGGAAAGTTCGAAATCTCCGAATTTATTGAACCTCAAGTAAAAAAATATTCGAAATATTCGAACCCGAAATTTTAGAAACCATGAAAGCTTCAAACTTTTCGAATTCGAAACTCCACTGTGATTGAAAGTTGCGAATTTTTCGATTTCGAACCTCGGTCGGTACGAAAATATCGAAATTTTTCAAATGCGAACCTCAGTTCGCTTTGAAAATATCGAAACCTCTCGAAATCGAACCTAGGGTGGTTCGCGACATCCCTAGCATGTACCATCTATAAGAAATGATAATTCATAACATCGTCAAAACTTTTTCAAGCCAAAAAAAAAAAGGATGATGCACGAAAAAAAAAAGTAAATACACGAAAATTGCAGGTCTTCCACTGCCACCCGACAGGTGGCGCCTCTTGTCGCGTACAGTCAGGGGGACATAATATAAAGGGTGCGCCGAGTCAGGTAATTAACTAACGCACATTGATTAACTTTTTGATCACTGAAAACAAACATGGCATCACTTGGAAACTTGTCGAGTGTCATCAAAAACCGCTAAAGAAGTCAATGGTAGGAAGATTTGACTGCCCACAAACAAGCTTCGAATGCTCAAAAAGATGTCCTTTGCACTAGATTCACTCAGTAACCTGCCTCCCCGACTTGGGGCTCCCCTCTTTTCACCCTGCTGCTTCACACCTGTTCGAAGTCAACAACAAATTTAAAATCAAACAAAAGGTATGGCAGTCTCTAGGCAAGAAACTTGCCTTGAAGTAGATGTTGGGGGGCAGCTTGTTGAGCCTGATGCCCACTGCTTCAAGTTCTTGTTCAAGCAGCTTCCTGGGGGGTTGCAAAAGCAGCAGATTCCGTTAAAAAAAGCACTGTATATTCCACGTGATAGCTTCCATGGTTTACATGGACATGCAAACAAATAAACGAGTGACAGACCCTCTTCAAAACCCCACCAAGCAGCATTGGTGGCCGCCATCTTTTGGGGCCTGGCGATATCCCACACTGCGTGGTAATAAGTCGCCGACCGATTTTTCGGACTCCGATAATTCGGACTTGTTCGTTAATTCGGACCTAAAGGAGGAACCGTGATTTACCCCATAGAAATAGTGTATATTCACGACCAATGTTTCGGACAGCTTGAAGTCCGAAAGTTAGATTATTTGGACAAAACTGTCGTGAGCGATCAGCGGAAAACACCGCCGAGAAGTGGCCATTTTGAATTCTATGCCGGCTGCAAATGGATTGGCTTGGTTTGGCAGCGCAACTTGAGTACTCTTGGGTCCTACCGCTAGGGGAGCGCTATGCTAGCCCTTTTTTTCCATTTAGCTGCACGTCATCACCATCACCATCATTATTATCATTTTGCTTTGTTTTCTTTCACTTTCACGTTGCCAGTCGCCATTTTGAGCTCGAGGATTTGCGCCTCGCATCTCATCTCGTTCCTCGCGTCAGCAGAAAATGAGACTCCGACGACGACGACTACCGCCCGCAGCCATTGACAGCAGACATTACGAACTCATTAACATTGCTGTTGAATGTGTACGACGAGAACACAACGCTCGCGCAAATGCAAGCAGACATCATCGCGAGCAGGCGTAACATGAAGCAAGCCACTATTGACGGTTTTTAAAGCCTGCTTGGGCATAATAAAGGCAAGTTTTTCATCCACCGAATTTTCGGACTGTTTGATTATTCGGACCATTTCGGGGTCCCCTCCAAGTTCGAATAATCGGTCAGCGACTGTAGTGGTTAAAAAATGCAGAGGGGGAGCAAACTGGCTCGGAAGGGTGAGGGGATCAATCATACTTTCGGTTTCTGGGCTAGGTGGCGCAAGCTACCGCCCGTTATAAAGGGTACAGCCATTAGCACCCATCCATCCGTCCATTGGGCACAAAGCATGGGATCGGATCCAAGCCCTCGCTGAACTCCGAAGCAGTGCTCATTCCAATACATGCTCAGAGTGTCTGCGAAACAGCTTCTAGATGGCGCTAACTTTTGAAAGGGGTCTATTAATAACAGATAAAAATAAAAGAAACTTAGAAAGCACCTGTGGACTTCCCCCTTGGTGGCATCCAGCATCATGACCACCAAGTCTGCTGTCCTGGCCACGGCAATGACTTGTCGGCCTCTGCCCTTGCCTGTTGACACACGTGACACAACCACAATTTAAAGGGATACTTGAACAAAATTTGATGTGTACCCTTCAAGTGCAGAAATAGGCTGGATATGATCCACAGTATCCGTAAATTACAATCGTACATTTGTATTTTGAGCCTGATGGCTCTATTTTCCGTTATAAATGGCCCACTCTGGCAAGCGCTCGGAGAGCGGTCAGCGGAGACACGTCACATCCGGCGCAATCGTGACAGATTTTCTCAAAAAGCAGAGCTGTGGCTTTGCTGACGTCGACAGGATGTCCTAGCCATTCCAGCCACTGAAAGCAGTCGAAGCGCGCCAGCCAACGATCGGGTCACCGCAACTAACCGCAAAGCTGCTTTTGTGTGAATTTTGAGTGACGGATTAATCTTCTAGTTTGTTGTAGAGGGAAAATAGTGACGTCTGGGACGCACAAAAGGAATTCTCGGGAAGAGGGGCGTTCCTCCTTCCCCTCTTCCCTTGTGGTGGCCAGAGAGCTGGCGGGATGACGTCAGGTTCAATGCATGTATAGCTCTAGGCGAGACAGGCATCGTCACTACCTGTCAAGGTTCCTAGACGGGCATTACAAACGAGGCTTTAGTGACATCTGCCAGGTGCCATTTGCTAATCGTTTCATTCGTTTTGTAAAACTCCCTTTCGTGTCTTTTTCAACAGGATATTGGTGTGTCCGATATGATACCGCTCCCTTCAACGCGTATAGACCAAGAAATAAGCGCCGAAATTTCGTTGTAATGTTCCTTGAAGGGTGTCACAAATCCTCGCAACTTTACACTTGAAGAATTAGAAGATTTCAAGCTTTTTTTAGAAATTCCAAAACCAAGTTTGACAAGTTTCGATCTATGCGTTTGGCACTAGCACAACGTGCAACTTGTGAAATCAAGCAGAGCAACCTCTCTTGCCACCTTATGACAAACCAAGTGATCCACATCAAATTCCCAATCTTGTCATGACTGTCTTTTGAACAAATTACTTGTTTCCCATGTTTTCTGTTTGCATGACAGCAACAAGTCATCATACCTTGGGAAGCACCCTCGATGATTCCAGGCAGATCCAGCAACTGTATGTTGGCTCCCTTGTACTATAAGAAGAAACAAAAAAATTGCTTAGCCATTCAAATTATTTTACTACAGAGTAGCAAACAACACCCACCTCGATGACACCTGGGATGCAGGTGAGGGTGGTGAACTCGTAGGCAGCCGATTCACTGTGCGTGTCCGTCAGGATGTTCAGCAGCGTCGACTGCAACAAAAACGCCAAGTCATAAAGGGACACCGAAGTAAATTCTCGGTTATTCAATGAAGGCAAATTAAATAAGCCCCACACGCCAAATTTGGCCGTTAAAGTTTAAGAGCACAGCTACCGAAGGAATGGAGTTTGTAAGCAATTTTTGCACAAAGTCGCTGAATCATACCTTGCCAACAGACGGGAATCCGATGAGAGCCACCCTGGCATCGCCAGATTTCATAACATCGAAGCCTTCACCCTGAAACACGGGTCAAACAAAAACGCGTGACAAAAGGAACAGAACTTGCCAAAAAATAAATACAATCAAACCATATTTATTTCTTTTTTTAGGAAAAGAGGGGGGGGGAGCTTCTGCCACCTAGGGGTGAAAAGAAGACCCTTTATTCTTAACTTTGTTATGTAGAATTCTATGCCCCAAATTGACTTCGGCAATGTGGTCTAAAGAAAATAAAAATGTTTCCAAGTGCTAGCTGGTCAGTTTTAAGAATGGACTGTATTTAGAAAGCCAACACAAAAAGACCCTTGGAAGCGAAACTTACCATTGCATAGGTGTGTTGGAACATACAGCCATCCAATATAAGAACAATACCAAGAGAGAATCAAAATATTTATGAAATGTTGGTACTCCTTTGAGGTCACACTCAAGTTCCTTGCGGGGAGAATGTACAGAATGATCATTTTGGCACATTCGCTTTTTCATTAGGCAGCAAGGAACGGTGGAGAAGGCTGCCATCATCTTGTATGTGCACCTCCTCTCACGACCATTTTAGGGGTGGCCTTCAAACAGTATGGGCCACCGCACTCATCTGTCATCATTAATACTTTGGATAGAAGTGTAACCATCATCCAAGTACTCGTTACATGTTATCTTTAAGGTAACATGTAACAATTCTTTTTGGACTGTTTTAATACCATTTCAACATGAACAACCAACTAGCCCAACTGCACACCTTGATGCAGTTCCTTTCTTTTACATTGGGTCCCTTTATATGTTCAGCGCTGTGTCTGTGTTCTCCTTCCACTGGTCCTCCGTCTTTTTTTGCACTGTTTTAATACCATTTCAAAATTACCTTGATGGCTGTAGTTATACAATGGCTATAGACCATTCCATTTAGCGCTCTTAGGGCGGCACCATTTTGTTCGACCGCAGTGCCCTCTCCGCATATCCGGGAGTTCAGCAGGTTTGGCGGGGTAAAACGAGAGAGAGGGTGCGCGCCCGACTCCGCTAGCAGACGACAAACCGGGAGGTTGCCGTTCTCCATATTTGGGCTGTACCGGCTCGCTGTACCGAACATCAAACTCTCGCTCATGGCTGCCGTTGTCAAGTGTTTCGCGTTCTTAGAATATTCATGGCTACTCCGAAATCAACCTATAGCACGCTGTTGTTTTATTTCAGTAAAGTATCAACTAGCATATCTTTGTTCCGTTACTTCAATAGCAGTGGAGTCAGCCAGCAGTACTACCCTCAACCGCTGCGTCTATTCCGTCAGGAGAGCACGTTTTTATTTATTATTCCAGACTTCCACCCATTGTCACTAAAGGCCTACACCAGTACAAACTTTTTATAGTCAAAAAGCTACAGCAACCGGATTTACTTTTCGCCGGAGAGACCGACCACTCTGACACACCTTTCCCATTTCTTTTTATTTTACACGCAGGTAACAGCGCAATTGGACCCGGTTAGTCTTTTATCGAGCATAGCATTCAACGATAACTTGCATATAAAAATCTGCGCATTTGCGCTTGAAATTTTCAAGATGAGTTTGAACGTCTGCCGGATGTTAAGTACAGCCCACTCGGCGGAGCAGACGACGCGCTGGGTGAGAAGGGGAGGGCATTTTTTCGCTCTCCGTTCTTCCTAGTGGAACGGTCTATAGTTATACCAAGGGATAAGTACTGAACATCTCAGACACTTACTTTTTCTTTCGATTTTCCCTGCGGTTCCAGTAGCTGCGTGCGGTACTTGGCAAGTTTGGCCTTAAGGACTCCTAAATGGTACTCGGTTGCTGAAATGAAATGCACGGAAAGATGCATCCATGAAATACGACTTAGCACTTGGATGCTACTGTGGCTTCATTGAAGTCCACTGCGGATAGACAGGTTGGCGAGACCACTTTACCCGAGCACTCCGAGGGAAGCTCCTCCCACCTCTTTCCACTTTTATCAGAGCAAACGCTGGAGAGGTGGTCACCTCCGGATGGATGGATGGTAATGGCTATACCGTTTGTACCGGGCGGCAGCTTACGCCACCTAGCCTGACATTTCGTCATCCCTTCAGTGCTGTGTCCTCTCCAGCACGAAAATTTGATATGCTCCAATATTTTTTTTCTCGTTTTCTTTTTTGTTTTTTTAGTTTGAATGGCAATAAAAGGACGCTTGTTATGCAGCCATGTTAATAAGTGTCACAGCTTTATGGGTGTTGCAGTTTTAATGTTATAAAAATTAAAAAAAGAGGATGTTTAGTAAGTTTGATTAAGTATTGTTACTCAAAGTAAACCCTCATATGGCAGGCTTCAAACACTGCCGCCACCCGCCTTGTTTTGCAACCGAAGCAGGTGACAACTTTCTCAGCCTAAGTTACGCTTAGATCAGCATAGTTTTTAAACATTAATGCAGATTTACAGCGACGACAGACGGCTAAAACGCGCCAGTCAATCAATTTCACGTTGCCAGCAAAGCCGATTTCGACGTACCCTTATTTTTTTGCGTCCTCGATATCTCCTTTTCGATCTCGCTGATCTTTTCAAGGATGCCCATCCTGGCTCTCGGGGTGGTGCTCGTCGAAACTACAAGGACACTTGAGGGGACGCAAAAATATTCCGGTAGTAATTATGAATTAAAGGGCGACCACAAGTCTTCAAATGCAGCTAAGACCGGAACATGTTGACCGCCATCTTAACTCGACCGCAGCGACTCCCAACGGCAAAGTAGGTAAAGTTGTGTGATCGAAATTAAGAAGCTAAACATAAAAGTCATTCTAAAGTTACCACATACTGCTAAAAATTAAAATTTATTTAATTATTAGCAGTTTATTTTTAAAACAACGCAATTCTAAAAAAAAGAAAAACGAACACTAGGCAACGTAATGTGGCTGCCACACGCCAGCGGTTTCTGACATCCAGATGTAACGTTATACTGGCACGCCCAACGGCAGTGATTGGATATTTCAAGTCACGTGATCGGTGCTTGACGGAAAAGCGGCCCTTCACTTTCCGCAATGGCGGCCGTCGTGCGCATCCGCGCGACTCGTATCAGCGATCAGTGACCATCACAGTCGCGTGCTCGGCGGAGTACGCTACGTCTTCGGTCGGCATGAGTGGAGATTCGTCGGATGACAAGCTCGTCAGAGTGTGGTGCGATGGCTGGTAAGCGGTACCGCATTCCTGCAAAATGTTTGTCGAGTTAAACCGCGACTGCTTCGACTCTTTTAGAATCCTTGACTTTCACCGATGAGTTTTGGAGGATAGATAAATCCTGTTTGCATCGTCTTCGGGGTCAGATCGAATGCAAGACGCTGATCATAGTCTAGAGTCGCTAGCTTAGGCCAATAGTAGCTATGCGCTCATCAAAAATGGTTTCAATTGATGTTCTTAGCCGCTACTCTTTTGACTCTAAAAAAATCCTTGACTTTCTCTTATAAGTTCTAATCGATAAATAAGTTCCGTTTGCATTTTTCTTTTTTGCAGAATCAGATGGAATGTCTTACGTTTGGCGTAGTCTAGGGTCACTAGCTTATGCCACCAGTCAGTCAGTAGTTTTGTGGTTCTCTCTTTAAAGAGGTCCGCTAGTTGATTTCCGTTCAGTCGAGATTGTGTTTTTGTGTGTGTGTTAGAACAATCATGCGTGAAGGTACAGGTGTTTCGAACAAGCAGCGGAGAGTGAATAATTTTTTTTTTTAAAGTAAAATATATGAGCCTGTTATGTTCGATCCCCTTGATCGCATAATGAGGCATTAAAACACTTTTTTTAACTTTATTTTATATTTTAATTATTTTTCAGTTACGACATGGTTCACTTTGGTCATGCCAATCAGCTGCGCCAAGTAAGTCACTGTTCTTCGTTTTATTTCATAACAAAATTGAACTGAGAATTGCCATAATGTGTTCAATGTGACGAGACGCATATACGACCAACAAAAACTGAAGTAAATTTCGAGTTTGATTAATGTTGAGAACTCGTAGGTTGCACCTTACTTAGATCTTAAAGAAGTAAAAGTAACTTCACAACACCAGAAATAATCTATCAGTGTGTGAGCTAATTAGATTAATAACTAATTAACTTATTAGCCTGTTGCGGCGTGCCTGAACAGTGCCTAAAAACAAAAGCTGCCAGGGCGACACTGTCGAACTATGAGGACGACAGAAGAAAATGCCTTGGGCACAACTTCGACAAAGATTGCGATTTTGTGTAGCACTCTGGATTCACATGCAGTCATGTTGGAGACGCCATATTGTTAAGCACGATTGTACATGCATTATTTATTGCTGCCAAAGAAAAAAAGACCTTTCATCTTTTAAATTGGGACTTTTTTTTTCCTTGTGTTTGAATGAAGGAGAGGCAAGTGCACATATTTTGCTATTTGGAAACATTTATACCCACTCTTTCTTGTGAAAAAAGAAAAAGCTTATCTACAATATATGGGCAAAAGAAGATGCCCTTGCCTTTTTGTTATTGATGAGCATAATTTTTAGGAGGAGGACAAAAAAACTTAAAATGCAATCCCAGAAGAAAAAAAATATATATAGGCCATGTGGTGAAATCAACGAGAACAAAACTGATCTGCACTGACGCACCCACTGAGTGCAGTCTTGGCTGAATTCACGCTGACAGCGTATTTCCGTTACCCCCGCACAGGCAAAGCGATGGGTGACTACCTGGTTGTTGGAGTTCACACTGATGGTGAGTGCACCGCTTCACCCTGCTTCCCCTCCATTCGAAACAAAGCCTTTCCATAGGCTGTGCTCGGGCACCTACATCTCCAAGTTCATATATTTCTCGTAAATTGGTAGGACACAACTACAGGCACGCGAAATGTGCGACAGCCAGCAGACACCTGTTACGAAGAAAGCGATATTAAAGGGGCACTAAAGAGGATTCTGCGATTGTCTGTTCTTGGTCACAACTGATTCTACAAGCCGTAAGCTTCCTGAAAAGTAAAAAATTTCAATCGCACTACGCCAATTTCTTTATTAAAAACGTGATGAAAGGTCAGAACACACCCGTTTCTGGGCAGATTTTTCCGCTCAGGAAAGGCTGACACCGCTGCTGGGGCATACCCCAGTAGGAGTGTCGGCGCGGTGATGATGGGCGCTCGTTGGCCAATCGCGATGTGCCTCTCGGTCACAAGCTGCCTCTCCTAGAGAGGTAGGTGCTGCACTAATCATTCGAGTGTTCCATTGTTGGGGCATGTATGTATTCTGGTCGTGTATGGGACAGAAGGGTTTCACCTTCTTGCCCAAGAAATGGTGACGCCAATGTTGCTCGACGGAATTTTGAAAAGGGTCTGTTAAGCGTTCATGATTGGGGCATTTCAGTGGCCTCAAAATTGCTCCCATCAAATTGTGTAGCCTCCTGACACACCGAGATTTTCTCTTTTTGTGTGTGTGTGCGACTCCGTCTCTAAGTTCAGACATGGTTGTCTAAGTTAAGACGCAGTCGGTTAGTGTATAAAGTTGGGGTCTCACGTAGCCAGGATTTTGTTTCGGGGGGGGGCCCGCCCATGACAAAATGCTGTATGAGGGGAGGGGGAGAGGAGGTCCAAGCAAAATGGAAGATTTCGGGGGGGGGCCCGGGCCCCATGGGCCACCCCCTGGCTACGTGCCTGGGTCTTACGATGTAAGGTAAAAATAAGAATAAAACTCGTTTGGATTGCATCTGGATACATGTGTTAGCGGTGAATAATTTTCCATGCCCTATGACAAGGTTTAGCGATTTTAATTCAACCATTTCAGAGCAGAAACACCTGGAAAAGGGTTTTGTATCACATTATGATGCATGCATTTCACATCTGTAAGTGTGACCCAGTTAGCTAGTTAATTTCACATGCCTTGTGTTGTGTTTTTTTTTTTTTCATTCTTTTTATTATGGGGCAGCTTACAGTTCAACGATTTCGGAGCTGAGGCAGTTGTAAATGTATAGTATAATTAGGTTAACTCTGGTCGTAGAAAAGCACCTCGTCCACACTGTTTATTAGCAGTGTTTGAGGCTATAACTGTCCGAGTGCTTATTGGTCCTAACCATCGCAAGTATTGGCTCAGTATGTTAAGTTCTTATTGTTGTGGTTGGTTTCTTTTTAATTGCTACTTTTTTAATGAGCACAACTTCTATTCTTAGTCTGAGTTATTATTTGCTGATTTATGGGTTTTCATAAGTTTAATCTTGACCTGTTCCCCATGCTGCTTTTCTTTTTTTCATGAGGACATTATTTTAATATTTCATATTACCATACAAAACACAAATGGTCTAATTAATTTTAATTTCTACTTAGGATAATGCCTGTCCTCGTGGACCTTCCATCTTTTAGATGGACATTAGTTGAAATTTTTGTTTTGAATTGTTTCTAGATAAAATGAGCATGTTTTGTATTAAAAACCAACTTTTGGCACTCAGACGTTTCGAGGTTTGCAGCTTTTTTCCTGCATTTTGCTTTCCTCCAACACAGCTTTTTTGATAGGAAAGGTTTAGCGACTGATTGTTCCACATGTGGCAGTCCTAGCACGGATGTCGGAGTATGTTTGCTCTTTCAGTGTCACCAGCTGTGTGCAGTTGCCAGCACGCATCATAAATTTTCTCCCTTCTCTTTGTTGGAGGCCGGCAAACAAAGGCCTCTTTTATCCTCACGGAAAACCTGTTCCCAGCTTCCTTCTTCACGCTCTTCACAATGCTTACACACTTTGCTAAGGCCCGCTTCAGACGGGGCAGTTTCGCCCAGCAACTTGACGTCGCAACACCAGCAACACGGGCCGCCCGCGTTCACACACAGCAACCGAATTGCTACGACTTGCCATCATAACCATTCAATTTGATTTTTCTTGCACTATTTAGACGCACAGCTACGCGCTAAAAAACGTGTTTTTATATCTTTGAATGATGTTGAGAATACTAACTCATCTTTCTGAAAATGTTTATGTACAAAAAGGATCGATTTCAAACCAGAACCAAGTCTTTAGCTGTCATCATCACCACCGCAGGGGTGTCACGTGAAAATATTGCGTCCCTGATTGGCTGCTGCCGCTTCACACGTCTCCGAGTTGTTTCAGTTGCTCATCCGTTTCGAGCCGGGACCGATCTCAGCAATTCATGTCGATCTAGGGAAAGCTAGGGAACAACCCGCCAGCAACCTCAAAATTGCTAGAAAAGTTGCCCCTGTCTGAAGCAAGTCTAACAATGTTAAAACATTTGAAGAAAAAAAAAATATTTTCCTTGTACAGTAGGATTTTCATCTTGCTGCATGGCAAACTACCACTTGACTTATATTCCTTTTTTTTTACCATTGTTTGTTTGGGATATTAAAATCACTTGTAATATCTTGAAAGATGACCCACCCCCAAAAATAACCCACTCCTATTCTTGACATGATTTCTTTTTTTTTTTTTTTTTGTTAACATTGAAGGCTACTTTACTTTCAGTAAATGCAGTGCCCTGACCAATGGCGACCTCGGCCGAAATGGGGTTAGTCAGCCTCAGTGGGAAATAAACAAAAATTGATGAATGGGAAGGACAATTGCCTAGTACTCTATTGCCCTTCAATGTGAAAAGTAATTTGACAAATCAAAACACATTAAAAAAAGTTTTTTTTTATTTATCTTGATTGCACATTGAAAGTTAGCCCACTTTTCATTTCCACCCGATTTGCTCCCGGTTTTAGGTGGGCTACCTCTGGGGATATTATGGTAGTTGTTAACTTGTTAAATACCTACTTCAGTAAATACAAGGAAGTTGTATACATTACAGTAATGCTGCTAAACATACAGACATAATTGCTAGTGTGTAACGTTAGGATGCTGACCTTTGGTTTTACTCTACACCTGCCCGTACACTCGTGTATCGGGATACACCGTTTATTGCATCAGAGTTCCTTTAAAGTGAAACATTTTCCGAGTTCAAAACATGTTTGTTGCATGAGCGCCTATTGGATGTAATCCGGATCTAATTTGTCTTCGTTGACATAGACTCATTGCGTGCGAGCTGTGAGTTTCGTACAGAATTGGCAGGTTGTTCGTTGACATCCGTCGCAGTCGCAATTTCTTTAGAGAAATTTAGGCCGCAACGTGCAACTCTACTTTGGCGCCGTTGCCAAACTTGCGTTTTGAACCTCTCGAGTTACCGCAGCACGTGCCACTTGGAGCAAACGAGGCATATTTTTGCTGCTGTAAACAAGCTCAAACTAGTTTTGTTCCATCTTGCCAAAGGACATCTTGTTTTTCTCTTTTCTGCTTTTCCCTCGCTGACAGCTTGTGGGAGGGGTTCGTCTCAGATGACCAAACTTGCGTGCCCCTTCTGTTATCTTGTTTGCCCACATCGTGCCGCTTGGCACCGTCGTCTGCTTTTCCGCTTCTCTTGCGCTAAAGTGGGACAGATCGTTAGACGAAAAAATGTGCAAATACTGGCCCAACTTTTCCTGCAGAAATTAGCCCGAGAGCGACGGCGGACTCGCCGGGACTGCTGAACTGGTCACGTTTGCAGATAAGGGTTGCACATAAGGGTACTCGTCTGACGTAGAGGGATATGCTTATCTATTGGCGGTTGTGGGCGACTGTTCTGCTACCGCCTTGAGGGCTCTTTGAATGCTGAGGTCTCTGGTTAAGGTCAAGTTCTATAGCCATCGGTGCTTGTAGTTTGGCTTTCTTGCTATCTTGAGAAAGCCAGCACGGTATCTAGGTTTTTAGGAGTGCATTGGCACGGAGGACTGTCCTGCAACACAGGAAGTTTATTGAGTTTTGTACTACTTTATTCTAAATTGCCTATATCTCCGTACAAACTTGTGCCTAAGCTTTCCAGCGGTCCAGCCGTTTACTCTGGGAGTTACGTTTGCATCCGATGTGTCGGAGTGAAATTGGTTCTTGTTTTTGGCACCAGAGTGGACTTCTCAATAAGTCCTACCTTGAAAACGTTGTTCATTAAGCAGTTTCTTGACTCTGGTTGTGCCATGCAGAGGTGATATCCTACTCTGCAGCATACCGTAAAACACCGCAGAAGCGCCCACTAACGCCCACTGTTAACTTTTTCCCGAACTTGGGAATTCTGCAAATTATACGTTAACCGCCCGATTTGATTGGACAAGCGCCCTTGTCTAGATTACCCCGTTTCCAGTGAATGTGGGGTGGGTGCTCCTCTGGTATTTTACGGTATGTTGTACTTTGGAACATAATCGTTGGAACATATGTTTGTAATATCGGTAAACAATAGTTTTGTTCTCATCGCTAAATATACTCACTAAAAATATAATAAAGTATGTATTCTACTCTGCAGTGTACTGCTTGGAACGTATAATTGCGAGAACGCTGTAAAATATATTTCTTTATTAAGTGCATATTCTGTCTCACTTCAGAGTTTGAGTCTAATTCCAAAGTTTTATGAAGCGTTAGTTCGGAGTATTCCACATATACAACGACATCGTCCCAGCCCATCAAACTAGCACTACAAACATTGGCGTGTCGTGAAGGTGACTGCGGCGGCGTTTAAATGGGGATGTTGTTTATAGCGATATCTGTTTCCTCTCTCGTGAACCAATCAGAGGAAATCCAGAACCACAAGGGTCCTCCCGTCTTCACCCAACAAGAAAGATACAAGATGGTGCGAGCGATCAAGTGGGTTGACGAGGTAAACACGGTACCACACTTGACGTTCTGTTTTTGCGCACGAGAGAAACAGGTTAGCTGGTTTTTTACCACTGTATGTTTTGCAAAGTATGAGCAGCGTTATTACATGGGTACTCCCCCAAACTCCCTGCCGTGTCGCACGGCTTAATTAAAGCGTGGAAAGCTTATTCGCATGTTGCTGCAACAGTTGCACTGTTAATGGCAGCATGTGTCCTGCCCCGACTAATTGCAGTAGCTGACTGTATTGTTTCCTATTGTGTAGACTTGGCGTTAAATATTGAGTTTCTCTGCGTTTGTTTCGAGGTGAATTATAAGAAAGTTATTCTTTGTGTTTGCTATCGTCCGCCGAAGTGTACCTCTAGTTTTGTAAACGAACTTCATGATGCTATTAATATGGTTGTAACAAGGTTTCCAAACAGTCCAATATTTCTTTTAGGTGATTTTAATTACCCAAACATCTGTTGGTCACATGAGAGCCCGTTTCCTAATCCATTTTCGTCGGAGTGTTTTGATATCTTGAACATGTGTTCCGATTTTAACTTATCGCAGCTAGTTACAGAACCCACAAGGATTGCAGCGACGTCAGCAAATGTTCTTGACCTTGTTCTAACCTCCACACCTGACCTTGTATCTCTAATATCTCACCTACCAGGACTAAGTGATCACTGCTCGTTACTTATCTCTCTAAGCATACCAAAGTGTAAGAGTAGAAAAAAGATAAAACTTATTCGAGACTACCGAAAAGCAAATTTTGACGCTATAAACGATGCCCTGAGTCAGTTCGTTGATCACTATTTTGTTAACTGCTCCGAGCGTTCTGTTGAGCAGAACTGGAATATGTTTAAGGGTCAAGTCGCCGTCTTCACCGACAAGTACATTCCACTGCGATCTGTAACGTCTCACCCTCAGTCACCATGGTATAACCCATCACTGAGAAGGCTATCTAACAAGAAAAAGAGATTGTTTCGTGCCGCTAAATCTTCCAGTGCCTGTAACCGGTGGGAATCTTATCACGACGCCAATGCAGTTTACAAAAATGCTATTCAAGATGCGAAAAACGAGTATTTTAACGTTAAGCTACCGTCTATGTTAGCCACTAACCCAAAGCAGTTTTGGAATGTTGTTAGTAAGAAAGAAAAATTCGTAATTTCACTCAAGGCCGCGAATGGAGATGTAATTTCTAGCGATGAATGTGCTCGCGTTTTGAATGATGTTTTTATTAAGTCTTTTCAAACTGTTATTGACACGCCTACTTGTATATTTGACGCGAGTGATTTTTTGCCTATGGGGCCCGTTCTTGTTGACCCAATTGGTATTGTTAAAATAATCGATAACTTAAAACTTTCTTCCTCTGCTGGCACCGACAGCATTAACTCAAAGTTCCTCAAAAACACAAAAATGTATTGCTCTTTGATATTATCTCAAATTGTTTCCCAGTCGCTTTCACTTGGAGAGTTGCCTGCTGATTGGAAGATAGGGAAGGTGGTGCCACTCCACAAAGGAGGTGATAAATATTGCCCGGATAACTATCGACCCATTTCACTTACTAGCATTCCATGCAAGATACTAGAACATATCATCTACTCACAACTAGTTCAGTTTTTAGAATCTAACCTTTTCTTCAGCACCGCTCAGCATGGCTTTCGTAAATCCTTTTCTTGCGAAACGCAACTTTTGTCACTCACCCATGATTTGCACCTAGCGCTTGACCGAGGATCCCAGGTAGACTGCATTTTTTTTTACTTTTCCAAAGCATTCGATAAAGTTTCACACAAGCTGCTGCTATCAAAACTTAACAGTCTTAACATTGACGCAAATGTTCTGTCCTGGATAACTTGTTTTCTCACCAATCGTTCCCAGTTTGTAACCGCTAACGATGAAACATCACCACTTGCCTCCGTCAATTCTGGAGTACCGCAAGGTTCTGTATTAGGTCCGCTATTGTTCCTTATCTATATTAACGATTTGCCGAATTCGATCTCTTCTTCAATTAGTTTATTCGCTGATGATTGTGTTATTTACAGAGAAGTTACTAACGCCTCGGATGTTCTAAATTTACAAGCTGACATTAACCATGTTTCAAAGTGGTGTGAATTGTGGGGGATGGAACTTAGCACCACTAAATGCAAGGCCATGAGAGTATCGCGTAAACGTAATTTTCCTTCTTCTTATTTTCTCGAAGATGTCCCCTTACTTTCTGTCTCTTCTTATAAATACTTAAGTGTGTATATAACCTCAGATATGTCCTGGCAAATGCATGTTGAGTATGTTATTAATAACGCTAATCGAATGCTGGGTTATCTAAAACGAAACTTTTCACTTGCCCCTTCATCTTTGAAACTAACCCTATACTAAACGCTTGTACGCTCTAAATTATAATATGCCTCGTCTATCTGGGACCCCGGTCATTCCAAACTGACTAACGCCCTGGAATCAGTTCAGAATCGCTCTGCTCGTTTTATTCTTAATAACTTTCATCGCACCGCAAGCGTGAGCTCAATGAAAACTAGCCTATTGTTGCCTAACCTCAATTTACGTCGCGAAATAGCTCGCTTATGTCTCTTTCATAAAATATACCATACTAACTCATTACTTCACAACAGACTGCTGAGTCATCCGTCTTATATTTCGCCTCGCATTGATCATATGTATAAAGTAGACATTCGAAAATGTAACACTAATGCACTCCAAGAGTCATTCATTCCTAAAACTTCAGTGGATTGGAACCACCTTCCCGCATCTATCGCAACAATTGTTCCTGATCACTTATTTAGAACTGCCATAAATAATGTATACTGCTCAGATTGAGCTGCAAAGTGTACTACTGCCACTAACCCCCACTCCCCTCTGTAATGCCGATGGCCTTGAGGGTATTTTAAATAAATAAATAAATAAATAAAGGGCGCCAGATTACGAGGTGGCGAGATAAAGGTTCGGGTTTCAAGGAGACACAGCCCTGACGGATTTCCATCTCCAATGCAGGTGGTGGAAGGCGCACCGTACGTCACGTCCCTGGAAACAATGGACAAGTACAAGTGCAACTTCTGCGTCCACGGCGGTAATGGAGGGGGCAGTCTTTGTTTCGAATCGTACCTGCTCAGGGAGTCCAATGTTTTTAAATCTATGTCGCCAGATAGCAGCTGGAGTTTGGTGACCCACTTTATGAGTCAACTCCCCGAAAGATTAACTGGTTGACAGGAGGTCGAGAACATTTCAAAACAGCTGGAAGTACCTACAATTTTTAATTCAGCTGCCAAATTTGGTCGTTTAATGTTTGGCGTGTGTCGCCATGGTCGGTGACAGTTTAAGAGTTTAGGGGGAGCTTTTCTCACCCCTCTCCACTTTAGTAGAGCGAATACTGGAGAGAAGGTCACCTCCTCTCCAATGTTTGCTATGCTAAAGTGGGAGGAGCTTCCCATGAACTCTTAACCTCTCACCAACTATAGTTACAGTAGAAGTAACAGGGTCTCAAAATTACAAAGGTGCAGATTGTACGATCCATCCATTCAGTCATGTGTCCTAATGACGCGACTGAAATGTTGCGGAATTATGTTCTTTTTATTCCAGACGACATCACTGTCGATGCTTCTGGAGAGGACACCTATCGCTACGTCAAGGAAAGCGGCCGCTACAAGTGAGTGTTGTGGCGCTCGGGCTGCTATGACAAAGTGTATTTATCTGTATTGCTAGATATACTTTACTGCTGTAGTTAGGACTTTTCAAGCACCTGAAGCTCAAGTTTGCACAACCTGCTTGCTTTCCAGAGAGTGTCGAAGGACGGCTGGCATCTCGACGACAGACTTGGTGGGGAGGTGAGTGTGTTGTGTCCTAGGGACAATCTAAATACCCTAGGGGTGTCCTAAACCTACCTTAAGGAGAATTGAAGGGTCTTGCAATTTCCCAATATGCTAATCATTTTGATTGGCATATTGGTTAATCATCCTAGGGACATCATAACCCTTGGAGAAGAATTAAACGGTCTTGCTATCTCCCAAGTAGCCAATAATTTGTATTAGCTATCTGGGTCATTCTAATTCTCCTAGATTCTGATCATCCTGGGGACGTTCTAATAATCCTAGGGAAATTCTAATCATCCTTAGGACTTACTCAACATCCTAGGGACATTCTAGACATATATTGAGAATTAAAGGTCTTGCTATCTCCTAGGTATCCTGTCATTTTACTGAACTGCTTCCAAGTGAGTTTATTTTGGGGGGGCTTGTTAATTTGTGAACGTAGCTCAAAAGGCACCATTGTTATGGATGGTCAGAAGAGAAACATTAAAACAAGATGAGCATTTTAGTTTAGACTTTTTTGTTCATATTAGTACCTCTCTTTTCCTTGTGTTTTTGCTGACTTGTCCTGAATCTGCATTTTGTGTCGATGCAGGATGCTTTTGATGACGAAACAGCACCATCACAGAGGAGCCAAAGAATATGGGGTGGACAAAGAGCATGCTGGGAACATCAGTAAGGTAGGACCTTTGTTTGCAGACAAGGGGGAGATGGAAGCAAATTAAATATCAACTCGGAAATGCTTGTTGCTCTAAACCTTCCTACAAAATCTTGAAAATAAACAAGGCTTATCCTTATTATGTTCCTCATTCTTGGTTTGGTTTTGAAATTAACCAAGACTCTTAGCATGGCAAATCTACAGGGAATTTTTCTTAAAGGACACATGCAAAGGAAAAACCTTTTTCTTTAAACAACCTAGATGATAAAAGTATGTTATAAAACGAATTTACAAACAAGAAAGAAAACTTTTAGAGCTATATTTACGGCGCAAAACGAATTTGTAGTTGGTGCCCGCGGGAGCCGACGCTGGTCGCGTGGTAGACCTGTGCGTCGCCGCCGCCGCACGCTGAGCATTGTGCGCCGCCGCTTCAAAGCGTTTGTCCACGCCGACGCCGCCGTTGCCGCACAAGTTCGTGTGCTCCGGGCGCCGCCGCCGTCATCTGACCGGCGCACAGGTCTATCACGTCTGCTTGTGCTTTTTCAAAGCTTCTTTGCTCTAAAGTTACTTATTCATCTTTGTTTTTTGTTGCACTTCAAACGAAGATGAATAAGTAACTTTTCGAGACCATAGGAAGCTTCCGAAAGAGCGCAAGTACCACGTGACAAATAGGGGCCAGTCACGTGATAAATATGGGCCACTTTTCCGCGGCGCCCATGGGTGCCAACTACAAACTCGTATAGCGCCGTAAATATAGCTCTACAAATTTTTATTTTTCGTTGTAAATTTGTTTTATGACTTCCTTTTCCCAACCCGGCTGTTTAAAAAAAAAAGTTTTTTTCTTTGCATGTGTTCTTTAAGAAGTTTTGCAGTTTAGGGAACTCATATTTTTGATGCAGTAGTGAGATTTGGGGAATTGTTAGGGAATGTTTAGGGAGTGGTAAGAATTAGGGAATTGTTTTTGTGTTTTTTTCCTAGGAAATTGCATGCATTGGAGAATTGTACTGGAATGTGCCAGAGGTGCAGAAGGAGGTGGGGAAATGTTGAGGAATTTTTTGTAGAATAGCCATAATTATTTTAGGGAACCTTCTAATGAAATAGCATTGTAGAATTTTTAGTAATGCCAAAAATTAAGTGAAGAAGATTAGAGAATCGTTAGGAAATTTGAAATTTCAATAAACTGCTGCACAAAATTTTGATGAGGTTTTCTAAAAAGTGGCAGAATTAAGTTCCCTAGGAGATTTTTTTGGAATTGGGAAGATTCGGGAAACTCCGGGAATTGCTCTGAGGTACTGCGAGGGTTAAAGAGAGGTCAAGAATTATTTTGGAAAATGAAAAGATTTGAAGTTGGTGAATTCCTCACAGCAAGGAAGGATTGAAGGTTTGTTCAAAAGGCATTCACCGAAAAAAAAAAAAAAAGAAGCAAAAGGGTTAGAGAAAGGTTGGGGAACTTCCCCAAGATGTGAGAATGAAGGAACTCCTTGTCGAAACTTTCAAAGCAATACCAACAATTTAGACTGACCAAGAGGTTTTCTAAACAGATAGTGATACTTTTACAAAGTTTAGGGATCTTCTGCTACTCAAAAAGAGTATGGAAAAGGTTGAAAAGTTTGCTCTAGAATCTAGATGGCTAACATAGAAGTTTTGGGCTAGTTAGTATTTCATGATTAAAAATTAAAACAGCGCAAGGACACGGACAAGAACAAGAAGATAGACGAACAAGGCGCTGACTTACAACTGAAGTTCATTTGTGCTAACATCGAGTATACCTAAATACTGCAACGTCAAAACAAACAAATCAGTAGAAACACCATGACTGATTTGTGAACTGTGTGGAGGGAGTAGTGCACTCCATTCCGCTGTTGTGCGGCAGGAGATACGTCGGGCAAACGGGGCGCTGCCTCAATGATAGCTTGCGAGAGCCTAAGTACAACATCTATAGGGTTTTGTCAGGTCATCTTGGCCTGCATTGCTGAGACTGTCGTTGCACTCCCGTCTTTGACAAGTGTGAGGTGATTAGAAAGAATAAAGATACGCTCACTCGAGAAATCATTGAAGTGCGGGAAATTGGAAGATTAAGGGAAAACTGTGTCAGCGAGCGTTCACTATCTTCATTTGATAAGGAATGTTGCATTTTAGACACGTTGTAACAGCGCGTGACGGTGGCTTAAGGAGCGCGTGGCATCCATGTCATGTATTTTCTCTTGGTTTGTTTGTTTTGACGTTGCAGTATTTATACTCGGTGTTAGCACGAGTAAACTTCAGTTGTAAGTCAGCGCCTTGTTCGTCTACCTTCTCGTTGTTGTCTGTGTCCTTGCGCTGTTTCAATTTTTAATCTAGAAGAGCCACAGAATTCTGAAGACGAGTTTTGTAAAAAGCAGCAAGAGGTTTGCTAAGGGGTTTTCTGAGAAAGAAGCATGACATTGGATCTTTAGGAATTCCCCCAAGTGGTAGAGTTTGTTAGGGAATTTGTCTACAAAGCAGCAAGTATGTAGCAGTATAGGTCTCAAGCAACCCCTGTTACGCTCCCTATTAAAATGGGGAAACATTGAACGGACTGAAACCTCTACCAATTGACTCTCTGCTGTAGCCTCATTTGACCCCAGCTGGAGCCGAGTGTAGCAGGACCATTACTAATAGTTTGCCGAGTACCTATGACTTCTCAGAAGTAGCACTACAGCAGGTCTTGTGAAAATGGTAGATAACATCTTACAAGGTACAAGTCCAATACATTTTCTAGCGGTTTTTTTTTTTTGGGGGGGGGGGCAAATTTTTGTTGTTGACAAGATAAGAAACAGCAGGGTGTCTTTTGAACGCCTGTCCTTGAGCACGCTCTTGCGCCGAAATTTGCACAGGCATTACATATTGACGTCGCTACCCGGTCGACAGACCCGGCTCGTGCCCGACCATTTCTGCCGCCTGACCGATTTCATTCTAAAGCACTACGCATTTCCCTAGTATTTTCCTTTGTTCTTCCTTGCTTGTTTCTCTTTTTTTTCTTTTTCTTTAACCTTCTGTTGTTGTTTTTTGACCGCTCCCACTCTCTTAAAACTAACAGTTCTCTGGTTTTGACGTGCTAGGCGGGGGCGCCGTCAACGAAAACGGTGTAAGTAGTGGTCGGCATTCCATCGCACCCTGTGGGTTCTCTGTGCTCGCTGTTAACTCCACTGATATCTATCGTAGTAGGCTGGATTGCGGATCGAGGCGGGTCTCGCTGGGGTTGGGCGACACCGCCGGCGCTTGACACCAGCCAGTGCGTGGGACTCTATGGGAGAAACGGGAAAAACTGCAGTTTCTAACCCTAGTGGGTTGTTCTCGACGATGAAACTTTTATCGTGTTTTCCGGGAATGACAGTTGATATTCCGGGCGTAAATATCAAAAGCGTTAGAATATGAATCTTTTTTAGGGGCGAAGCTCCTTAGGGGCTAGCCATGTCCGTATGTCCGTCCGCCGGCGCCGGGTGCTCGTGCTTCTGCTCGTGAGATCACGTGTCACGAGCACGTGAGCACATGCTCACGTGCTCGTGTAGGGCAAAAAGAAAGGAAAAAAATGATAAAAAAATTGCGAGCTTGTGAGCTCACGTGCTTGTGTAAGGCAAAAAAAAGAAGGAAAAAAACAAAGGTGAAAAAAGTGATGCAAAAGAAAATGTTGAAATCTGTTTGCGCAGCGACAGGACGAGTAGGGGGCTCTAAGATGTGGTAGTAACTCAAGACCTGAGGTTTCTGTCATGGATGAAACGTTGCATGTAGCCGCTCAACGTCTATACAGGAGAGGGCGCTGTGGTGAAATGCGTATATGATCGCGTTAAACTTTGCATGCATTGGCTCAATGTTTATAGACGAGAGGGCGCTGCCGTCAAATGCTCAAATGCGTATATAACCACGTTCCATACCACACATTCTCTTTCTGACATGGATGAAAACGAACGAAAGGCTCGGCATGCTGCGGCTTAGCGTCTACGCAGACAAGCACCACCAGAGCTTCGCCCCAACCAACATCATTCACCACGTGGAGATGCGGTCAATTTTTTAATAAATGTTTTGTGGTTGAGGAGTCGGAAGGTTGTGACCTTGTTGGGCGTAAACTGTGATGGGAACCGGTTCAATGAGACAAGGGTGGCCGAGAGTCAATGTGGAGTCGTCGGAGCTTAACAGACGATAAGTTAGAAGGCCTTTACTGGGGACATACACGTTGTTTCAAGTGCTTGTACGGAGTACTCCTGATGCAAGCTTTTGCCTTGAACTGCGGTGAGGACTCCTGCGACAAACTGAAACTCTGAGCATGTCGTTCATTTGTAGAATGTGTCATTTATTTAGCAACTGAAGCAAGCAACATTGGCACAGTAGGTGGTGCTCCGACATATTTATTTATTTGATTGGCGTTCGAACGCTTGACAAATGCCGATTCGATCTTCAAACACTCGACATAATGATCACAGCAGACCATAAAATACTCGCTTTCAGGCACCGCATTCAAGCTTCATTATTCCTACTTTTGTGTATTTCTCTCATCGACTTGCATGTGTTGTCTGGTGTCAAGCAATGACCACCGGTAATGCCACTGACGGGCTCCCGATCATTGATCCAGCCTATTACAACAGAGATCAGTGGTTGACTCTCTATCCGCTTTCTCTACGTGCTAAATGGGTAGTCCATGGAGCAGACATACAGCGGCCAGTCCTTCCGATTGGGTGGCAGCTTGCACCACCTGGCCAAAGTTAACGACAATTAACCCAGTGTTGCCAAAGCTGGAAGGCAAATTGGTTGCCAGACAAAATGTGGCAGTATGCTAAGTCGACGTTGGGATCTTCAGTAAAGCAATAAAAAGTGATGGAGTAGTTGTTTCAATACATGCTTGTGATGTAAATTAATATTCACTCTAGAAGCAAAGACTTTCTATTTCGGTGCATCTTGCACTAAAGCAAGCACTAACATAACTAAACTCACCTGTGGTGATAAAACTAAAGTAGCATCTTGCCAACACTTCCTTAATGGTGGTAGCGTCCCTTTTTGGCAACACTGGTGTACTGAAGTTGTTCTGTGCACACTTTGCTGTTCCTTGAAGCCGTTCTTCAAGCAATCTTTCTCCGTCTTCGAAATCCTTTGGAAGCTCCATTTTCTGTTTAGTTTGTTGCAGATGTCTGCTTTCCCGTAACCTCTTGTCTCTTCCGTGACGTCTTCTCCTGTTTGGCTTTTGGTTGCCCTGTCATTTTCTGTCTGCTCAAACTTCTCTTTCTGTGTGCTGGTTGTGTATGTAACCTTAACTTACATGGTGGTATAGTTCTCTTTGCTTACACCTTATTCACTAACAGCAAAGTAACTGTGAATAAGTTACTCCTTATGTTAACTCCTTTTTCCTTCAAATGTCTGTCCTCGGCTCCTGTGGCAGCCATACTTTTGCCACGCTCACGTTTGAACGGGTTTCTATGCACGTTGGTGAATGTTTCTGGTCTGTAATCTCATAAATATGGCGGTCTCCGACGATAAATGTGAGACCGGCAACACGTTGCCATCCATACATATTTTTAGTGCGGCTTCCGAATCGAAACAAACTTACGCCTCCAACACCCCTGACCTCCCTACGTGCCGGGAGATAGCTTAAGAAGAGATTTGTGTCGCCGAGATAGCTCAATTTCCGTTCCAAACAGCCTGTATTTTTAGAAAAGATTTCTCGTCTAAGATTTTTAATGTGGCCTTTGCTTTCTGAAATATAACCTTATCTCACTCCTAGTTTAGATCGGGAAGGTAAAAGAACTCAGTTCAGGAAAAGGGTGTTACTTTTCATGTCATTGTGAATGATCTCGTTTTTAGGTATGGCTCAGACCGCAGTTCTTACAGCTTATAGAGCTTTCCTAAATGTGTTTGTTCTGCCATAGTTTGCTGCAGGTTAAAAAAAGTAGGACCAGCACCTGTTGCAAAGTTCTCTGCTTGCCATGATTGGCGGTTTTTCCTCTCCACTCACCCCCTCTCCAGTATTTGCTTGTCTTGGCCTGCTGTAGACTTTTGTAGAACCTTTTTTAAACTATATTTACATAGTGCAGGTCTTACCTGAAACTTTGTGGTTTGTCTGCACGTATTTGTTATAAAAGTACTTACGACCGAGCTCCACTTCATTATGTCTGTGGATATTTTAGTGGAAAATATTAGGAACATGATGACATTAATGCACTAGGTCCACAATCTCCATTTTCATCATCTCGATGGTTAGGACCAGAACAGCCGATTATGAGATGACTAGACTTGACTGAACTGACTCTGAAAAATGTACAATTAAAACATTGGTTGATCTTTTTGTCGAGACATAATAGAATGCATGTGACCCTGCCTGCCACCCCTCCCAGACGTTTGTTGTTCATGGGTATGTCCATCACTGTGGGAAAAGCATGATAGCCGTGTTGCTTTTGGGTCCAGTATAGATTGTCAGTGCTGTGTCAGATTTGTTTTCCCTTTTATGGTAGAACAAGTGAATGTCGCATCTTTCGATCTACTATATTTGTTTATTGTTTCTTTTTAGGACTCAACTACACATAGCCCGTGGACGGGCATCTCCCAGTTTCTGCCGACGACGCAGAAAATCATCCAGTTTGCCGAAGGCAAAGAACCAAAGGTGAACTTTTGTTGCACGCAGAAGTTCCTTTTTTATTTAATTTGACCTGTGTTATACAGGAGACACATTATTCCGAACTTCAAGAAGCCACGAATTTCGTTTAAATTTTAAAAAGTTCATCTAAATATGATGCATGATAAAATTATGATTTGTTATAGGGATGGCTACACATACAATGCAGATACGAGATCAGGTTATTGATCCCTCCAAATGTTTTCTGTCATGTACTATTTAGACAGCACATGACAGCTCAGAACAAAGTTAGTTCGTCCAGCAAAAAAGTTGTCTATTGTGGACTATTAGCCCCCAATGAGCCCGCTTCTCACCAAACACCGGTGCAC
Organism: Ixodes ricinus; assembly: GCA_037355805.1. Taxonomy (NCBI): domain Eukaryota; kingdom Metazoa; phylum Arthropoda; class Arachnida; order Ixodida; family Ixodidae; genus Ixodes; species Ixodes ricinus. The sequence continues at coordinate 37,277 of JAZHYW010041022.1, read as the reverse complement.
TGCGGAGGAGCAACACCTGTGGAAGCAAGCTCCGCGGGTGTTACTTCTCTGCAGTGCACCGGTGCTCGGCAAGAAGCACACTCAACAAGGCCGTGAGAACAAAATGTATGAATTACATGAAAACGCCGTTCGAATTGAGCTACTTATAAATACATTAAAGACACAACGGGACAACCAATATTTTTGAAATTTGTTTTAATTAACCAGAAGTCGGAAAGATCCGAGTTTGAATTGTCGTAAGCCTGCCGTAGTAGGCCTTTTCTCGGGGCACTTCGAGCAGCTCCCACAAAGTCCTCCGCTTTTATCAATTTGGCAGAGCGAACGCTGGAGAGGGGGCAACAGGAGGCAAGGAGGTACACACTTCTTCTCCACTGTTCGCCCTTCCAAAGTGGAAAGAGTAAGGGATTTTGTGGGAGGCGCTTATTCTGCTTTTCTTTACCAGCAACAGGGTATATAGTACAACGTCTCATAATAACACCCCGTCTATTGCTTTGTTTCTTGCAGTACAGAGTTGAGCGGTGCTTGGGAAACCTAAAGCTGTCTGCGTGACTTACACATCCGGCACTTCCGGCTCTCAAATTACCTATACCCGTTTTCACCTCAAGAAAACAGTAAGTTTTGCGCATTGTCTCATGCGCCGCGCGAAATAGTTCTCGTCAGATTTGGTTGTCGGAGGCACAGGCGATGCTTTTGGCGTTTGAAACGTGTACTCCTTGATAAGATAACGTGTATCCACTCCAAAATGCTACTAAATGTATCTTCAATCTCCACCTAAAGGTGAAAATTAGTAATCATCCGCGAGAAGCCGGACTTTTTTCCTATGGTTCTTGAGGTGAAAACAGGTATAGTATAGTAGTTCTTGAAGCTTATATTCTTCCTTCGTTGTCTTCATTGTGTCCTTTGTTGAGATTCGATTGTTTTTTTAGGCTTCTGGCATTACAAGCTGCAGTAGAACTTTTCATTAGTAAAGACTCGTATAGCAAAGATATGGATGTAGTGAGGCAGAGTATAAGTATGATTGTAACAGTGGTACAGGTGTTTGAGGTACTGTACTGTGAGGACACTGATGTATGCCCAGTGAAGATCTTTTGTTGAAAAACTAACGGCACTATTAAAAGGTAAAAGGCTGCAGTTTTCAGTCGGATGTTTTCATCATTTGGTTTCATGTGTCGTCGATTGAATGAGCCATTCTGGTGACTCGCTGAATCTTTCCTTGCTCTGTGCTCAATGTTTTGTTTGCCGAAATATCTCCTGCTTGACTACTTAATCCTTCTAGGAAACCGATAAAATTTGAGTACTATTTTTCAATGGCCCATAAGTAGGGTGCTTCGTTCTTCGGTTTTATATTTCTCGAAAATCAGGCGGAGGGGGGGGGGGGGGGCATAAATTAAGCATTTGTACCAAACTAATAATCAAAAAAGATCAAGTTAAAAAACAATATTCCGAAATTTAGTTTTTTTTGGTTATATATAGAAAAGATATAGCGTAATATTCGAAAGAACGCCCACCCAAAATGAAATGGTAAATGGTGAGAACCATGGGGTGGGCTATCTTTGGGGGCGTGAAGAAATGTGAAGTGGCACTAAGTTAACTTCATTTAACATTTAACCTTAAATGAGTAGCAGAACATATCACACATGTGACAAAAGGTTGGTGTATCAACGAATAGGAGTGTTTGTTTGGAAAATGTTTAGGCTGGCTTTGGTAAAATGGGATTAGCACATTGTACCTGAGGACGTAATCTGTAGAATGGGATTATCAACTGACTTTGGGGAACATTTACTTTTCAGAGCACAGACAAGATAGTATACGTCGCCGGAGCGTTTGACCTCTTTCGTATCCTTTACGGGGCGTTTTTGTCTACTGGGACGACTTCCCTTGGATCCTAGCTACCTGCCTCGAGAACTTGCGTTTCCTCGCTTATTCATTGTGGATCTTGAGTTCAATGGTGCCAGGGGACGCTCGACGATGGCACGACATGCACTGGTGGAACTAGATTTTTCAAGTGCTAGCGAGGAACTGTGATGCACGGCATAAATGGCTTACTTTGATTGGCTGTGCGCGAGCACGAAGAACACAGATGGTAATCTTAACGTCCGCATTTCCGCACTGCCAACCCTGTGCTTGTTGCACAAGTGCTAACTTTAGTGCACTCTGTTTCTTCCCACACGCTTGAGAATTTTCTAAAATTAACTAATTTGGTGGTCTTAGATGAAACTAAGCAAGTTTGTGATTGAAATCATGTTTATTTTCACTTATTAAAAAGTAAATTTATAAATTTTAGTTAATTATCCTATCTGCCACGAGTATTAGCCCCCTATATTATGTTTATCTAGGCGTGTATCTAACCTGCATAGACCGCATTAGTGGTCCATGCAGGTTAGGTCTATGCAAGTTAGGTCTATACAGGTTGATGGCTTTTTTTTTTTAATTTTTCACGAATTTCAGTTTATTATTTAACTAACACCAAACAGTCTCAATTACAGGTCATCATAACCTGTAGAGGAACTGTATGAGATTTAATGTTGGAAATGAATTTATGAAAGCATTAATTCAGGAGGGATTTATGTAAGCATCGTCTTGAATTGATTGTGACATGAGCTTTCAGACAGGCTGTAAATTTAGCTTCCTCTTTGGTTGTGTAAATTGAGTATAGAAGATTTGTTTCCAATATCTTAGTCTGTGCCCAAGCATTTGTTGTGTCGGCATAAATTGTTGCCAATCAGCGGTCTCTGCAGATTAGACGGTGCCTTGACCTTGTTGTTATTGAGATGTTGGCTACCTGGACTTTCTGGAGAAAGCCAAAGCAGAAGGGGATTACCTGATTGTTGGTCTACATACCGATCCGGTGAGCACGTCTACATCAACTATTGTCATATCTGCAACTTGTAATCATAATCAACTGATCAATCATTCCCTGTCTGCTGGAGAGCTTTTCAATCTTATGACTCATTCACTTGGTGAACGTACCTAGGAAAGTGCAGGATAGGCTTAAATGCCCTTATTATGAGATGTAACGCATTTGAAGAGTTGTAATTTTTACACGGCCAACCTTCCACGTTACCAATCTATGAGTGACTACCGTCTTTTGTCTTGGTACCGACCCAAATAGAGAAGAAATATTTCATTGGAGTCAGTTTACCACGGATGCTTTCAGCTTCATTCGAGGAACTAGAATATGGCAGATTTTTTAAGGTGGTGGCCATGATTAACAGACCTGAACGCTGCAATAAACGTAGGTGTTTTCTTGTGCCAGGTGGTGAACCGGTACAAGGGTTACAACTACCCCATCATGAACCTCCACGAACGCGTTCTGAGCGTCTTGGCCTGTAAGGTAAGTCCAGTTTCATTCATTCATTAGTTGTTGTTTTTATTTCATATTATTATATTTCATATCAATTCACAATTGGTGTTTGGACCCATAGATGTAGCGGATTACAGACAAAAGAAAAATGTCTTCATTTCGTTGGAAGTGGCGTGAATTTCTTGCTGAACAAACTCAACGATTCCCTCTACGAGGTTATAGCTTAATGTGTCAAAAATGAGCATAGGAATAGTGTCTAAAAAAGAATGATGTTTTTTGTGGCTCAATGAGTTAGCATGTGCCAATGTCCAGTTTTTCTGTCCAGTGATCCCTCGCTCTCTTTTTCTTGCATCACTTATACACAGCATTCGTTCATGCACATTCATGTTGACTGGCTATTTTGTTGATTATAGTACGACTTTTTAGTGATCGGTTATATATTCCTGTTTGGGTTTTTAATTATGTTAGTACTTTATTGTGAACCGTTTAGAATTTATGCAGGTCCCATTTTTTAGACATTATTCTGACGTGCACCATCCACAAACTAATGCTCTTTGCACAACCCCCTTGAAAACGAAACTGGCCCTGTTGTAAAGCGTAAGCCTGCCAATTGCAGGGGCTGTTATCGATGTGGTTTTTATGATTGTTCATTTGTTTTTAGTATGTGAACGAAGTGGTGATCGGAGCTCCCTATTCGGTGTCTGCAGACCTCATAGACCACTTCAGGGTGAGTTCCACCAGCGAGCACAGTACAGAGGCCACAGCCCAGGCAGAAATCGGTCCACTTCCAGCTGGATTATGGAACTGGAAATGAGGCAGTCCAGCTGGATTCCAGCTGCACCAAGCTGGATCCAGCTGGAATCCAGCTGGACTACCTCATTTCCAGTTCCATAATCCAGCTGGAAGTGGACTGATTTTCGCCTGGGAGTTTATAGAAAGATACACGTTTGCATTGTCTCTTCGTTGTCTCGGAGAGCAAATGGTGAAAATATGAGATGAATGGACCGTGCCGATTGAAAGAAATAGAAGTTACATATGGTGCTTGCAAGAATTCTGTGCTCAAGCAGTTATACAGTGTCAGGGTCTATACCTTCTGCTTCTGCTAGCCTTACAAGTTACATTTTCTTACCAGCATGCCCACGTTTACGTCGTGTCGGCATTGCACCGTTAGTACTTGCGACATTTACGGCACTTGGTTGGCCGTGATACTTGCATAACACCTGTGTCACCTCCAGTTTTTACAAGTGATGCGAGAAATTCTGTCGTACAATACAATCCCACGTACGGTGCCACCAGCAGTTTTCAGCATTGTTAAAGTGTTATTAAGACTGCCCTCAGTAGCCTTCCACAGGAGTGTGGTGCTATGCTATAGATTTGTAAGTTATAAGTGGTACTGTTATATACTTGGGTTGCACCATATAAGCTATACATTTGAAACTCAATTTTACGAAACCCGATTTTACTAATTTCCTGATTTAACGAACGAATTCTGATTCCTCTGCAGCTGCCCATAGGCTTAATGCTTTTACAAACTCAAAATAACGAAACAAACCTGGCCGCCAGACCCAATTTAACGACGCCTTCCGTAAGAAAATATACATTGCAATTTATGGCGTCTAGAATGTCTGGCGGCGTGCTGCCGGCGTAAGGGCAGTATAATTGAGGAACTGGAGGCATCGTCATTGTGGTTCTTACGAAACTACGAACTGAAACTGCACGGAACAACAGACTGTATTTCGTTCCCGGCTTTGGATCGGTTGTACCAGATGGCAACAGCGGCGATGGTTGCTTGATGCCGCGTGGTCCAGATGGCAGCATTGATGCTCTCCTCTTCAAGCCCCATCTCCTCCGCCGCTTTTGCCACGACCGGTTTCCACCAGCTCCACTCTTCGCCCTAATCTTTCTGGTTTCGCATCTTTTAGCCCTTCAGGCACGTTATTCGTTTCTTTTGCCTTGCTCTGCACATCCTTTGTCGACGAAAGATGGAGCCTTTAAAGAAAAGAAAAGAATAGTGTCCCTCGAAGCAAAGGCAAACTTAATTCGTGCCGTCGCGAGTGGACTCAAGAAATGTGACACGTCCACAGAACACGGCACCCCGGCAAGCACGCTTTCGACCATCTCAATGGCGAAGGACGCCATCGTCCCTGCGACTTCGTCTGGGAACGCATCCATGAAAGAATGCTTGAACACCACCTCGTACAGAAGCCAGAAAAAGCCCTCTTAATGCGGTTCAACAATATGCGGGCCAAAAACATTCCGCTCGGCGTGGAAACGGTCCGACAGAAAGTGGACGGTTACGCGCATTTGCTCGGCGTCGACGGGTTCGAGGCACGTCCTGGCCGGCTCTCGCGCTTCAAAGAGCACCACGAGATTGTTGGCAAAGTGTTGAGTGGGGAGTCGTCCAGCGTGAACGAGCGAGTGGCCCTATTGTTAATTTAACTAGTAATTAATTTTCGGGTCCCGGTGACTTGTTTAAATCGAGGTTCAAGTGTAGTTGGTGACAGATTAAGATTGCAGTAGAACCTCCACCTACAGTATGTGCTCGTTGACTTCTGCTGGGCTTTGGCTGCTCTTGCACAAAAGTGTTTTCAAAGCCATAAAGCTTGTGCTGGAGGCAGAACATCTATTGCATCCTGATGCGTTGTACTGAGGGGCACTTCCCACCTTGTTCGGTGTGCCCATTCTTTTATGTCTTTCAGGTGCATATTGTGTGCCACGGCATGACACCCATCATGCAGGACATGGATGGGAGCGACCCCTACGCAGTGAGTGTATACCTTCTCTGTGCCCGTCGACAGAGCAAGTGCAGTGTGACCTCATGTCGCGGGTGAATACTGTGAAAAAGGACCGGGTTATGCATCCCTGCCCTCTATCATATTTTCTTGCTGGTAGGCTGAATATGAAAAAGATTAGAGAGAAATATGTTTTTGATGCAGAACAGCATCCTTATAAAAACTAGCTGGTATTTTATGTTTGTCACATGACCTGATGTCACTTTGTCACATTACTCGGGTGCATAGTTGCATGTCTCATGAGGTCATGGTGTCAACATTACTCGATCTAGTAAGGTTGGATGTCAAGTCGTAGTGTAATGTCACATGACCACATCGCATGATATCATGGCGTAACATCACAGTGTCATCTGACACTGTGCCATGTGATGTAAACATGCTACATAAACTGAAGTCGCGTGACGGTGTCACGTGATTAATTAAAGCATTCCAATAAGAAGAAACTTCACGAAAACCCACCGTTTCTCATACACTGCAGTTCTGCATGTGACGGTTTGGTTGACATATTGAAATACAGCTGCCGATTTTTTCTCGAAATGTCGCTGTATTAGGGTTCTGTGAGAGGGAGGGTACCGTGTGCTACAAAATACACATCAGTCTCAAATGTGAGAGTCAATGGTTTGTTCGTCTGGTTGTCATTTCCTCAAGGAGCCCAAACGCCTGGGCAAGTTCAAGACACTGGACAGCGGCAACAGCCTCACGACGCACGACCTGGTGCAGCGTATAATCCGCAACCGCCTGCTTTTCGAAGCGCGCAACTTCGAGAAGGAACGCAAGGAGATGGCCCTCTACGACGCATGGCTGGCGACCCGCCCACCAAACCACAACGGAGAGAGCAACAGCACGAGTGGTTGACGCGCACCGAGAACGCTGCCAAAACCAGACGTGCTCATTGCACATTGTCTGCCTCCATATGCTTCGACACTCTTTTTTGTTCGGAGTCTTGATCCCTACGTTTTGATGTTGGGAGCATTGCCTTGCGCCTGAGCGGTCTCTGTTCTGCCATTTTAGAGTAGATTTCCTAGCACATTAAAAGCAAAGGAACGAAAAGTTGGTTTTAAAGACTCCACCGAAAAAGTTTGACTTTTTGGGGGAGTCTAAGAAATGTGTTTGTTTCTTCGTTTTTGTGGGATTGCACAGATGCAGTGTGGAGTGGAAAATTTGTGGGAGCTATAGAGGCCAAGCAGAAGCCACAAGGGGAACATTGTGGGTGCTTCAAAATGGCTGCTGAAGTTTAGGTAAGCGACATTGTGCTCCTGGCAGAAAGGCAGGGCCTCCTCGGCTTATCAGAGCCCTCTAAGGGCTCAGAATAGAACCTTCCTGAGGTGAATTACAGCCTCTTCACGAAATGTTAGCAGCCATTTGGTGACCCCTCATATTTCTAGTTTCGCACCTATTACTCTTTCAAGAGCCGTATCTTTTGGGAGGTTCACACTTCCTCGTCCTGTGTCAAGATTGAGAAGTTATGCTAGGTGGAGCGGTGAAATTTTAATGGACCAAACAACTAGTTTTTTTATTCCAAATCATACAAAAGTGTGTTTTCTTTTTATGTACTTGGGAAGTCTAGTTCATGAAATTGTGTTCATTTAGTTCAAGTTAAAGAAGAACATATATTGTTGAAAATACCCTGAATATTTTTTCCCCTTCGTATTTCAAGTCTTGCAGCAGATATATTTTGAGTTGAGGGAAGGGATCTGTTGCCAATACCTTTAACTCTTAGGATACCTATTACGAATTGGAAGGCCACTTAACATACAGATCAAGAATCACTGCTTCTCATTTTCAAATGCAGCCTATGGATGTTTCTTGAGGATGAATAAGCCTGAGTGTCATCAAGAAATGTGTTGATCTTGGGCCTTAGCAGTTGCGTATCGCAACTATGCCAAGAAGTTTCATAAAGACTGTACATGAAAAAACATGAAGTGTAGATCATGCCTGAGTTGAGAACAGCTTACGATAGAACACTTTAGCATGTTCCTGTGGACTGAACTGGTGCGAGATCTCTCTATGTATTTTGGTGCTAGCATTTCCTGTACAGTTTTTCTGATACAGTTGTACCCTGATGCAGTTTGTCAGCCTCCAAAAGAGACCTATTTTTCCAAAGGGACTTGTGCAAGGAGTTAAACCCTGAGTAGTATAGGAAGAGTTTACGTGGGCACATATCAACCACAGACGTGCTCAGTATTAAATCTTGAACTTTGACGTTCTACATCTTCAAAAATTGCCTTTCTCTCAATGCTTGTGACAGGGTTTCCGCAAAAGCCTTGCAAGCAAAGATTTATCTAAAGCATATTTTTTAAAACTTATACAGAAAGGTTTTAAGGATAGTCATATGGCCAAGGACAGATAAATTGTTTCCATTTGTTATAACTTGGTGAACATTTTATTTTTTTCAGGTACATAGCTAAGAGTTGGTTAGTGTTTGAAAGCAGAAACGGGTGCAGATCTCTGAATTATGCTTCATAAACTTGCCTTGAGGTTAGCAATTATGATATAGCTGATAAACAGATTTCAAAAAACAAAATATATGTGTAATTTTAGCTTGGCCATGCTTGTTTATGAGTCATGATTTGGACATTTTGTCTTCAGAAATTCAAAAGTGTGTCTGCAAAATCAGTGGCAAGTTTTGTGTGAAAGATGTTTTCAGTTTGTCTATGACCTTCTTTGGGATGGAGGTTCGTTTAGGACCTTTGGAACAAGCAAATTTGACAGAGGCCTTCCATATACACTTTGGTCAGTGGTAATTACCTGGGTTATCATAAGACGGATCTAATGAAGCTGTATGCAGGCACCTTCACAATAAAACCTTAGGTAACCTCCAGATAATGATGGCAGGTATAAGAAGTGAAATTACCTCGAGAGAGTAAAGGGTGATCCCTTTGCAGAAATTTCTTCCGAAGCTTATTCAAGGATGGTTTATGACTTGCTATGCAAGGGCATGTTCTGGTCCTTGTCCAAAGAAGGATGTTTGTCAAATTCTTGGTGAGGCATCTCAAGCATGGTGTTTGTCACTGGACAGGTTTACCTGACATTTATGTTCAGCAAGTTTTTGGGTTTGTCATTCTATGTAAAGCCCAACATTACCTACCCATGGCAAGTTTTGCTCGGATACAGATTTTTTTTATATCTTAGGTTTGTGTTCCTTACCAGGGCCAAAGCTTAAAAAGTGTTAGATGCCTGAATATGCCTATGCAGTTATATGAAGGTCTGCATTATTGTGTGGAACCTACTCAGCCCTGGAAACGTAGTTGGAACGTTTGTCTGTAAATATTAATGAAAACTCGTGGAGGTTAAAAGCACATGCGTATTTCTGTTTAGAAACTGAAAACTTCCTGCATATCTTAATCCTGTTTAAAACTTTGCTGCTTTACCTAAAAATAAATGTTTGATTTTACTGTGTAGCATATTCCCCAAGTTTACTGGATTTTCATGCGTTTATGCCAATGCATTGAAAATGTGTTGTATTGTACAATCCTGTACTCAAGAAAATGTGTTTTAACTTACGTTTTTGTCATAATTGAGGATCTTAACGTGCACACCTTGTGGCGTGAATGCTCGCGACATTATTATCTTTTGGCCCGTTTCCCGTGCAACTTGGCTAAACTGCGTGCAACTCTAATTTTTTATTTCCTGATATGAACTGGTGAGGCCGGGGTCATGGTTTTACACTACCATGTATGAACCTACATGATCAGCCAAAGAGGTGTGGTTCAGGTTTTCTGTAATCTGTCGAAGTTGTATTTCTGGACGATTTTTGGGAGAACACATTTAATGTATGGTTTCCTCACTTTGTTTTAGAATATTGTCTTTGTGTACATGAATTAGATGAAGCTCTATTGCTGGCACTGTCCGAGTCTTTTAAGGCACCACACAATTTTGAATGAAAGTACAGGGTATAATTGCCTTAAAATTAAGAAAACAGTCCTTGATCGATAATTTTAGACATTGTTAGCATAGTGTCTGGCTCATAATAATCTCCTGGCACCCTCGTGTCGCATATCCTCGACAATAGCAGCATATTATTTTTTTTCTAAAAGAAACCTTTTATATTATCTTGTAATGCAACCTCTTTTCTGTAAGGTAACAGCATCTTTTTCTAGCCAATATCTTTAAGAAACGCAACTAGAATATCCTTTTGACATTACAGTTATTGTAATACAGTTTTCTTGCCATAAGGGTAAAGGGCATTCTTTTATCACGTGTGAGCCTTGTCAGATTCTTGTGCTTGCGAGAATTTTATGCTAAAAGTTGGGTGAAGTGTCACAACTTACATGTTCTGCAATGCTTTTTCCAAGGAAGTCGTGCCTGTCCTTCCAAAATCTTAACTTTTGTGTATAATATATACCACCACTAATGATATTCTGCACAGGTGCACCTAGTCACAGGAAAACGGGAGGGCATTTGTTATCTTATACACTTGTTATTACTTTGTTACGATTGGAATGTTATTTACAATAAAGCACGTCTGTGTAGCTTTCGCAACGAGTTCCCAAGGCAAGCTCCGCCGCCATGGAAATGACTGAAATCTTGTTCGCGTCCATGGTGGCAAAGTTTGTCAGCCTCCGTTGTGCGTGTTTGTGTTTTGCTTGTTTATTTTTGAAGGGACAGTCAAGCAGTGTTGTCGATTTCGCCGCTGAGGATCGCTGATCTGCATAAATTTCGTTCTAGCAATGTAGCAATACACCTTTTTGAAAAGTCCTCGCCTCAGTAGCGTCTGCGTGGATTGTCCGAGGCCGCCATATTTTGGGCATGCGCTTTGACCGTTCATTGGTCACGACTGCCGCATGTATATATAAATATACATGCACAAATATATATATATTTGTAGAAAAAAAAGTTTAGTGTCCCTTCAAAAATTAAGCTGAATTTATGTGAGGACGCGACTTTGCGGAAGACCTTGCAGAGGGTTTGTCTTTTTATAGATTGCACATATGCTTTTCCGGGGTAGGAAGGATTCACATTTTTTGGGATGAAGTGCCATTCTGTTAAAAGTTCTTACTGCCAAAGAAATCCAGATTTCAGCGCAGGAAATTTTGAAGAGGGAAGCGCATGATTCACTTATCAGTGGGCACGAGGTATTTGTCAAGTACTTTTACGAGAACTGCACCTATCCCCTTATGCGAAAAAATCTTATAAATTTCATACTTTTGCAAAGTGTTTGACTACAAGCGGTAAAATTTTAAATAAAAGTGTTTCACCTATGCAACTTGTTTGTGTGCTTGATTTTTGTTTTTACCAGTTTTGTTTAAATGCTTAAACGAATAAAGGAGATTACAGCAGAAATTAATCTTTTTATGCAAAAAATTGCACCAGCGTGTAGGAAGGCCGAAGGTTCTCGCTCGAATAAACACAAAATAAGTAATACATGCCGTGGTTTGAACACGATTTTAATAGATTCGGGCCTACTACGAGCAAAGTTTCCATACATATCGAGGGTTTTTACTATTTTTCCTTGAAGCGGGGTATCATCGCAGCACATAAAATAAAGCAACCAGCAGCGCAAATGCGGGAGACCAAGCGCAGTAACACAAGACATTGATAGAAATACAGGCACTATACTCTGTTTCACCTTGTGTTGTGCCGCAGGAAAGGCTACAAGCGCGAGCTCCTTGCTCTATGGCACACCTCGGCGGCACAAGCTCTCGTGCACCAAGGGCAGCTGCCAACGCTATGAGCTCGCGCTTCTAGCCTTCACTGCGGTACAGCATAAGGTGAAACGGAGTATAATCTGGATTACGTGAGGTTTTGTGGCCTTTAAATTGAAAGTGCGATCTTTATTATGAACATATAATATCTACAATATATAAACTTAGCAATGTGTTTCCCTTCAAGCGCAACGTCTGGGACGTTTGACATGGAATGACCCGTATATATATTTTTTAGACCGACCACCTTTACGAGTTTTCTTTTTATAACTGAGTATTTTGTTATATTTTGATATTGTACATTTATTTTAGAGAAAAAAACAATAATAAATGTTTTATCAAAATATTTCTAAATATACTTTCTTTCCCGTACTACAAACACAAGTTTTCAAGGGTACGGAAACAAAAATTGAAATATTCAAATTTCGTTCGGAAATGAGTCAAGCATGACGGATGATAACCGTAAATGATAATCGCACGTTTGTGTTTTGAACGACTGGCTCTATTTTTCGTTCCAAACGGTGCACTCGAGCACCTAACTCGAGGAAGCGCTCGAAGAGAAGCGAACGGAGAGCGCGATGCGTCATGGGATATCCGGCGCAAACAAAAACAGAAAGAAAAGATTCCCCGCATTCGTGACGTAGCAAGGCTGGCGTGGTTATGAGCTTTGCCCTTGGTGGCGTTGTCAGCGTTGTGGTGGTGTCAATAGCGTCAGCGCGTTACAACCGAGTTGTAACGCGGTTGTCTGTGCTACCTTTTTTTTTTCAATCAAAATATTTGCAGCTTTTTGGAAGCCACAAAAAATGGGTTTCATATTTTTTTCTATTTTTAATATTGACTGTGTGCCATCAATGACCCACGACTTTGATTAAATTTGGTGGTCGCGTCGATACCTTAGAAAACAGCCCGTAACCACGGGAAAGAGAGTGAGCGCGACTCAAACCGGCCAGTTCCCGATCGGCGGTTTTCGGGCGGAAAGAAACCGAATTTCGAGCCGCAAATTCTGTTTTGGGTAGTTGGGCTCTCATATGTCACGCACAACTAAAAACGTCGGCGAGCATAAATACCCTGTCAGTGTCCCTTTAAAAGCGCATACCCGAATTTATTTTCGGTGCCTGCTTTTTCAACGGATTCTTTAAAATTATTTTTTTTCCAAAAACGTTAATATATTTTTGTGCACCCCCCCTTCCCCTTCAAAAAAAAAACAAAAAAAAAACACGCTTCCTTAATTTTGAAGTGGGTACACAAGCGCAGAGGAGCAAACAGGCCGCTGCGTAAATACACGGTGCGAGAGAACACGCAGCAGCTATCAAACAGACGCCGCCTGGGCATTTGGCAGTGCATTGCGATCGATGCCCGCGCACCCCCTTGTCGAACACAACCATCCTGGGACAGCACAGCGGCAAAAACAACTATACTTCATTTCACCTTCCGTCCAGACGCAGCGGATGCTACGAGGGAACGGGACCAATCAAGCGGCGTCAAAAGTGCAAATCACTAGGCTTGTTTTGTTTATGATTGGTTCAGCGATGATAGAACACGTAAAGAAACATGACGAACACCATGATGGTGCCCTTTTGAAGCTGTCTGATTCGTCATATAATCTCGTAGCATCGGCTGCGTCTGGACGGAAGGTGAAACGAAGTATAGGGAAATCCACGAAGCGTTTGTCATCAAAACTAGGGACGCCGATAAGTGTATCAGTGATCCGTCTGTGGCCCTAGCTGTTAGATAAGGAAATGATATATTTAGAGAGAGAGTGGGGGGCTTGAAGTGACGTGGTTTTATTAAGACAGTACTCAACCCTTGATGCTTCGCGGACCCCTTGTGTGTCGGCGGAGATGACGAAGGGTCCCGTTCGTGGTGTGGGAAGGCAAAGACATGGGTTAATTATGGTAATGATTTAATGAATGGATACAACTAAGGGCTAGTGTGAAGTAGACTTCTCTCATTGATATACACACGAAAAAACTCAACCGAAAAAAAAGTACTATTCTTAACTTTAAAAAAAATATATATATATATATATATATTGTTGGGTTTGACTGATGAGGCAGGGCTTCGCGGACATTAAGTCGGTGCGTTTTCTGATAAACTTTCAGTTGCAAGTGCGCTTCTGTCCAGAGGGGCTTGTGTGTCCGTGTTGTCGTTAGCTTCTTCACTTTGTCCCTGTCCTTCGGCGCTTCTATCCAGAGGGGTTAAGCTTTCGTAGTATGCGAAGTTCGCTATAACCGGGTTTTTACAGCGTGGCGTGTCGTCGCACCACTTTGCGAACTAATTGACCCCGAAGCCATCAACAGCGGTGAGAGCGACACCGAAAAGCTTTCACCCAATGCAACACGTCATGGGCCACCTTGAACTGATTTACCTCTTTAGTTGCCCCAATAAACGTCACTTGGGTGACACATTGCGGCGCTGCATTGGGACCTCGGTTCGGGAGCTTTCGGTATGGGGTCTGGAAGAGGAAGTAAGTGTGCCGGGCGCCGTATGCGCGCAATGAGTAGGAGGGGCGCGATACGGGATGAAAATTTTGAGAGAGCCTAGATTGTAGAGAGGGTTCATCTCAAACCGTGGGGAGCGTTTGCAATGTAATGGCGGACACCACCGGGGAAGATTGGTCGCAAGTGCGCATGCGCTGCGTTTTCGCGTGGCCAGGAGGAAAGCAGGCGGAGAGGCTGAGACGCGCTCGCAGACGAACAACGCGTTCGGCACCTTCTCGCAGCTCGTAATGCAAACGCGGCCCTCTAACCACGTGACCCTGATCGTGCAGTTGCAAACTCTCTTTAATGTAGGCTCTCTATAAAAGAATGTGGTACCGTCATGTGTCCGGTTTTTAACCGGCACGGTGGGTTTTTTCGATAAAAGGCCGGTTGCCGGTCTGTATCTGAAACCAACTGTCATTTGCCGTTTTCTTTTTTGTTTTCAACTACTTAGACGCATTTTTTTCATTTAAAAAAAGGGAGGGAGGGCGTTTATAGTTATAGTCTATCTAGACCATCAACGTTAGCGGGTATATATGCATATGCATTGTCTATTTTCAGCTGGACCCTGAAATTGTTTACTTAGCCGCAAAGAAAACGTCACTTTGGGTAAAACGCTGGCACGTTTACGATTCAGTGTAGCACGTAGAGAGTCTTTGCGATTTACTGAGGGAGATCAGAGAACGGCGAGCAAGACACCATCTTGAATTCGAGGACACAATCCTTTTGTAATTCATGATTTCAGAGGTGTGAAAACAATTTCTCTGCGACTTGACAACAAAGGGAGGTTTAGTTCTTTGAGCATTGAAGCCACCGAGTCAGTTCGACCATACCTCGATAGGATAAAACGGGCTGCCATTCTTTGCATTTTTTCTTACTTATCAATTTGGTTCTTCCTCTACGAATCCCACACAGCACAGGCGTATTCCCGGGTTGGCCTTACCAGGGTTGTGTATGCGGATAAGTTTACGTTATACGCAGCGTGCCTTAGATTGCGCTTCAAGAACCACAACTTTTTATAGCCTTGCGATACAAACAATTTACGTGCAGTTTCCAACTTAAATTTGAGGCTATCGTTACCCCTAAGTACATTAACTGACCAGGTATACTGCTAAAAACACATCCCCTAGTTTAAAATTGTAAGTAAGAATGTTCTTTTTACTAGTGATTGTGATAAATACAGTCTTATCTGGGTTCAGCTTCATTCTCCATTTTTTGAACCAGTTATCTAGTGAGACGAGCGAAAAGTTCAAGTTTTCAGATAACGATTCACTACCCTTATTTACACCAGCAATTTTTGAAATTAATAGATTTGCTCTGGAAATCTGCTTGCCGAGTATCATGCTCAGTGTCCCATAGTCAATTTTACTTGAAGCTTTATTTAATTCGCAGCCATTTCTATGTAAACAGCAATAATCGGTTCTCCACTTGCTGCACAGGATGAGTGTGCGAAATTTGTTTTGGAGCTTTCATTTTGAATAAATGGTATACATCTATGTATGTCATTAGGTTCAGTGTTGTGTATTCGTGTCCTTCCATGTGCTATATGGATCTATGTCAATCAACGAGGTAGAGGGCTTAGCGATAAACTGGCAACTGAAAGTGACCGCCAGGTTGCACATTTGTGACCACTAGACACGTGACCTCGCCACTGAGCACAAGACGTCTCGTAGCCGGCTTGAAACGACTCGACTGAGCTTGAGACGTCTTGGGCTTTGTAAGACGTGTATAAGACATCTTTACAAGACGTCTCAGGATATCTCGACGTAGCTGTCTTTAAGATGTCTAGTAGACGCCTTGCAAAACGTCTTGTAGCCCAAAAAAGAGGGAGCGTTATGAAGTCTACAGGGCGGCTACAAGAGGACTCAAGACGTACGTACATCTTGCGAAGACATATACAAGACCTCTTGCTCGCCTTGCCAAGACGTCTTTCGACGTCTAATAGACGACTTCGTGTTCAGTGGGTTTATAGTTTTACGTCTAGATTTTAACGAAATACCGCGCACAAATAATCGCTTATGATTTTTAATAACAGTAAACCGACGAGATAAGTTATGCTTCGTTTGTTTTCAGTTCAAAATGTGCTTGTGCGATAAATACTTGGGCAGCTTCGCAATGCCTCCGCTAGATGCCGTCAGCCGCGGTGCTGTATTTCGGGGTTTTATCGAAGCTAGACGTGCACTGATCTCTGGGGCTAACAGTATTAAAAAAGTAGTTTACCATGTTTTTTTATACCGATCGCAATACAAATCTCGGCTGAGTTTTGCGTAAAAGCCTCGGGATTTGGTACGGTCACGTGTCTAGTGGTCGAAATTGTACAACATGGCGGCAATCAAGTGGGGTAACTTTTACCTGGTCAACGGGGTACCAGTTATCGGTATAAGCCCCTCTACCTCGTTGGTTACGATGAGAATCTTCGCCACCGCAAGGGGCGTGCGCGAACTACGGGGGCGCTTCTCTAACGATCATCATCATCGTTTGTGACGTCACGGGTAGGACAGAGTGGGACAGACCGTGCAGATCTTGAATACCTCGGCTCGTCAGCTCGCCTCATGTGCTGTTTGAGTAACGCGCGGCGAAGCCTGTTTGACGTCGTTCTGTTTATTTGGCGAAGTGCTATTTGTAGTAGGACATTTTAGCAAAGCTTGAGACCGTGGCACGCGCAGTCGTGCTAACAAACACTTTTGGCGCCGAGGTGTCCAAGCGCTCGGATGGGGGTGAGCTGTTCTCTACCCCAGTACAAGAAGCTGTGGGGATCGGTGGCGAGTAGACATATCGAGCGATTTAGCTCGACGCGCGTGGAGCGAACATCTACGCACTGCAGAATCCAGGGATCATGTTCTCATGCCATGATTTCGGATCTGGAAGAACATACTGGCGAACGGTCATGTATCACTCTAAGTGGTGACATTAAAGACCGAAACTAGGACCGATCTGCACTGGCTAAGCGATGCTCATCGCATGCTTTGACGGCCGACCAACTACCGCTAGTATCAATATCCCCGCAGACGCCATGTTCTTACGAGAAGCTGCATGCCGCTTCGTGCAATACTCGCGCGAGTTACCTCCACTGCAGCGTCTGCCGCGTGCAGAATAGGAATATTTTCCTGTGATGCATGTCGGCAGAAACGAGTGGACGTATCATCAAATTGAAAATAGGAAATCGAAATTCGAGAACCTCTCGCGTGTGAAACACTTCAGGGAAAGCGATTCCGTGTATCCTGTTGGTTCCAATGTATTCTATAAGTGCTGGTCTCTTATTAGTTCCAAGTTGGTTCCTTTTTGAATTTTGTAAACTAGTAAACATTTCCTCGAAATAACTGGCAGGAAGAAGCGGTGGCCGTGGCTGCCTTCCGGAGTCGTTTCAATTAAATCCTTGCTTGTTCACCCGGTCGGGTCTATATATCAAATGGGTGACGAAAGAAAAGTAAATGCACTGTACCAAAACTTTTTTTTTATATATGAAAAGCTAGTGACGTCACTCCCCACGTCGCAAGTTGTGCCGCCGCGGCAACTTGCGCAATTGTAATCTTTACCGAGAAACGTATGCGGTAAGCGCTACCTGCTTCGCATTGTTATCAGAAACGCCTTATCATCAATTATGTGGTCCGGAGGCTTGTTTTAGAGCGCAGCTCTTAGGCGCCCGTTTCCGGCTTGAGCGGCGTCGCCGTCGCCGTCGCCGTCGCCGTCGCCGTCGGCGTCGGCGTCGCCGTCGGCGGGAGCGCGGTGCATTATGGGATATTTCCCATAATGCACCGCGCGGAGAAGGGAGGAGAAAGGAGAAGGGGAGAAGGAAGGGGAGGAAGAAGGAGGACGGAGGAGGAGGCGGGGAGGAGGAGTATTTGGTAGGATGAGGAGTTGAGGAGGAGGGAGGAGGAGTATACCCTCCCTCAGTACCCTTCCCTCCTCCTCCTCAAGAGCTGCGCTCTAGTTCGGCGTTACAGGGAGTTGTAAACGGCTTTCATTTTTTTGCTTGTTCCTTACTGAAACGAATGCTGTGCTGTATGCGTATAAGCACTTTTCGCTTCGATCGCCAAAGGTGTTTTTTTTTTTGTTTTTTTCGTGAGGACGACGACACGGAGAAATTCTAGACGTTCGACTTGTGAGTCATATACATCTTCGCTGTAAAAGAGTTGGGATGATGCTTTTTTTGTAGGGTGAAGGCGTGCGTATCTTTTTGACACCATACCGGTGCCATGAAGCGTGGGAACCGTTACAATTTTCAGACATTCCGCCGGCTTGGAACCGCAAACCGCCGACCCATGGAGACAGGCATCAATTGATTCCTCTTTTCATGTTTAAGTCTGCGGGCTTGCCATGGTTTTTCCACAAAAGAAAAATATTATCGACAAATCATCGTTAGGTGCACCGTTTCGAAGTTCGTATTGCTTTGGGATATTGATCGTGTTGGGGAGGAAAGAAGCTGCCTTTCCATCGGGTCCGTGGCAATGAGCCGTCAAGGTGGTTGTTGCCATGCACGCGTTCGACATGCAAAATTATCCACGTGCTCCTTCTAACGTTGGGAAAGTCGTATATTTGAAAATAAAACCGCGTTTTTGTTTGTTTTTTGGGGCGCGCATCATCGGTACCTTGAGAGCGACGCCTACGGATTGCGCAAACGGAATTCCGCCAAGGCAACAGCCTGCAGATTTCCATCCGAGGATTGGGCCCAGACATGAATTACACGAATGAAACATTCTGAGTCGCGCATGATATATGGTCAGGATTTGGCGTGTTCATTTCGCATCTGGCAGAGTGATATCATTCTTTAATCAACGTTTTATTTCAATATACAGGTAAGTAGTTTGCTGCGTATGTGATGTACCGGCTCTTGGTGCAAAAAGTAAATACCTTCGACTCTGCGAGAATGGTTCCTGCTGACAGGCGACGGCAAATATATGCATGTACGCGACATTGAATGCCTGCTTTAACTCATCGCTTGGCGCTCTGGTTAAGTTGTTGGTTTCAGTAGTTTTGAGTTTGGAGAAAGTTTATTTCATTCGAGTGCCTTGAAGCGCAAAGTGGGACACCCAATACATACTAAACAATTTTAAAATGCGCACCTAAGGGCGCTTTTTGTTTGCCCCAGGGCTAACGCTCTGTGTTCTGGCAGCACCCTTCAGATGGCAGGCTGGAGCGTCTCAAAAAAGAACACATTTTTACAGTTATTTTGTAACCGTCTTCGGGATAGATAGAGGTAGACAATCTATGAAGCTTGCAGCCCATAGAGTCCAGTTTGCACTCACGCAGAAAGAAAAAAATATTAGTGCCATAAAGTATTCGTGTGGCGCCGAAAGCGTGAACCATGTTGACTTGAAAGAGATCGCATTGCCTGGAACCACCACCTCAGTAGTTTGATTCGATTTGATTTCATTTAGTTACCCTCAAGGCATGTATCATTACAAAGGAAGGGTGGGGAACACTCATTAGCAAGTAACATTTGGGAAAAACAGATTCAGGTTCATGTGTTAACTAACGCTTTCCTGAAAAGATCACAGTCGGCAATCGAAACATCAGAGGCTGGGAGGTGGTTCCACTCATGGATGCTGAGTAGTAAAAAAGACTTATAAAACGTATTGAAAATGTTATGAGGAATTACAACTTTATGATGGTGATCGACTGAGTGAAATAGGCATTTCACGCAGTGTAATGCTGCTGAAATAAATTTTATTAAATTCAACAAGGTTATTAGTCTGTTGCCATTTTCTCGGAAAAACTTTGCAGGGAATATAATTTCTTGAGGTTCATAGACTGTATTCACTACTATAAAGCGATAATTATTTCCTGCATTCTACTATAAAGCGACAATTATTCCATGCCGCAAAAGTGCAAATCCAAGCATAAATGATGTCGCTTGCCTTCATTATATACCATTATTGCACCCTATTCACACTGTTTTAACAAATGAAGGTGGATTCGGCGGGGTATAGTTCTCTACTTTAAAATTACGAAGCGTGTATTGCGCAAAATAGGGTGCTGAAAAGGAGTAGCGATGAGTGCAAGTTTCCGCAGTGCACCCTTTATGACCCCCAAAACAATTTCAAAAAGTTAAAAGGCTTAAAAAAACGAAAAGCACGCACACCTATTATATTACTATGTATTTAAAGCGAGCGCAAACAGCAAATAAGGATAAGAAATGAGTGTTCTGACTTCAGAGTGAGGCAATTATGATCTCAGCGTAACAGAGAGGTTAGAACAGCGACGGAAAGTCGTTGCTATCTGGAATCACCTTTTCGACAACAGGGTTTAAAAAAGCTAAGTGATTTAGGCAAATACCTAAAACTTTAATTTCTGGAAGATCCGGAAACCTTACCACAAATGAGTTTAAAAAAAATAGTATTTCACCGTTGCAGATTTGCCGAGTGTCTCTCAGCGACACCGCAGATATTTGCTATAGAGAAGGGACCACGTATTCTGTTAAGCTCGTCGCTTTGTCAGTGACACCTTCAGCTTTGATTTGCTTATACCCGGCCAACATACTGGCCTTCACTTGAACAAGAAAGCCAGCGCACTTCCGTTGCCTTGTGGCTCGATTCTCTTTGCAACAATCAAACTCAACATATAGCAAAAACAACAACACAACAACAACAACTTTATATTACTTTTTCTGACGTTTGTTAAAACAGCAATCTTTAGCAGTTTCTGAAGGAAGAAGAAGTCCTTGGAATAGGAAGCCCGGTTTGCACGCTTCGCAACACATTTCCTGCTTTTTTGCAATTGCATATTGCACCGTTTCCCTGGCTGAGAATATGGCACTGACTTTCGCCGTGATACGCAAAAAGCGGCCACTGACTGCAGGGTCCCATCACCCATGTCACCACCTCTGCAAATAGCAGAAGCCCGTGACCTAATGGAGCATTCACATCAATAAGACAAAGCCAACGCGACGACCTCTCTTCATCCACTGAAGAGATTGCGCACAGAAGACACATATAAGCTAGATGAAGACGCAGCGTCATGCTGCGTCATCATCTAGCTGCTAGTCCTGCTTGTTGTGCGACGACGCAGAAGACTCGTCACCCTTTACTAAGGTGTCGTGTACCACAAGGACAAACCATCGGAAATCCTGGTGACCTTCAAGCCGACATCACCGGAATTGTCATTCTGGCAAGTAAACCCTAATTGTATTGCCAAAGACATTGTTGGAATCACCCAGGAAAAAAATACTGTCCCACAAGATCAACAAGGACGGAAGCCTGTCCATGCATGTGCCATCACTTGCCTCAGCAAACAAACTACTGACGATACAGTTCCTGAGGATTGAAGTTTCCGCAAGCGTGCCGCAGACGTATTCAAGGAATCTAGGGAAGATTAAGAACGTACCTTTAGAGTATTCGAACACTGCACTTCTCGAATGCTTCATCGACGTCGGTGTAATCTCCGTGCAACGACAGGTGACCTATCTTCGCAATGAGGCGGGTTCCATCGAACCACGGCCATCCGGCAGCGTTTGTCTCGTGTTTCGCACTGACCGCCCGATGCCCCAGCGCGTCTTTCTTGGCTTTTCAAGTCACCCCGTCAAAGAGCACTTTGTACTACCAGTTCAATGTTTCAAGTGCCAAAGGTGTGGACATGTGGCCAAGTACTGTCGTGGTTCACAACACCGCATAATATGCGCAGGAACTCACCACTACAAGAACTGCAACTCCAAACAAGACCTGAAGTGTGCCAATTGTGGCAGCCAACTACTCGGCATCCTTTTCTGGTTGTCCAAGGAAGCAGGCGGCGACCGACTGCAGTAGCACGAACGAGCATTATTAATGGTGGAGGTTAGGCGTCGTGCCCCTTCGCCTAATCCTTAGGTCGTCCGCCTCTCGGCCCAGCCCCAAGCTGGACGTGAAACACCAGTCAAGCCTACATATTACGGCGCTGTGCATCGTTCTCAAAAAGGACAGAGGACAAATATGACACAGAGAAACGGAGCAACAGACTCCGGGAGCCAAAAAGGGCATCCCAGAAACAGCGAAAGTGCATACCCCGCATGCGACAAATAATGTCCGACCGTCAATGAGCCCTCGGCCATCGACTACTGCAGAATCTGACAACATCAGTCAGGTACTGCAGTACCGATGTTTTTTGTAGCACTGAAAGCTATTATAAGAACTACACCCGATGTTAACAACCTGCCAGAAGGGCTTTCCTGGCCATGGAGCACATATGTTACACCCTTCCAATGATCTTTGAAAAAAATAGAAAATAGGATCTCCTGTAATGAAAAATAACCATAAAAAGGGCCATTACCTTCCAATGGAATGCCATAGGGTTCTTATCAGGATTCCTACAACTGGCTTTTAAGTGCAACTACCCTATTATTATTACATGTGAGTCGAGGCTGCCGGGCAATATGCGTCTATCAGGGTACCAGAATATTGATTTTTTTAACCATGGCCAGAAATTTGCGACAGGAGCTTCTAGTTCACTCATCTGTCTCCACGTGGCGCATTCTCCTTTAACGTTTACGTCGTGTGCAAGTTTCCGCCAAAGCAGAGTGTGTCCACACCTCCTAGATAACAAAGCCGTAGTGCTGATAGAGATGCCATCAGCGAAGGTCAACGCTGGTCACAGATTGGACACGACGATTGCGTCAACATTCGGCTCAAACTTGATTCGAAGCCGAGCGCAGACGCAATCCTCGTTTCTAATTTGGTGACGCAAAAAGTTTCAGCACTACGGCCTTGTCTTCTAGGCGGTGTTGCGTGTGTGCCTAGTGTAAAAAACGGTAACTTCAAAAATAAAAATAATGAATAAGGTAATGAGTGTCTTGCGGTTGCAACATGCTGATAAATTTTATCATTCTCCCTCACCACTTGATGGCGATCAAAGGAAGAACATCGGAACTTCTAAACAACTTCGCAAAAGTCATCGCACGCATTACTCTAGTTATTATATTTGGCTTGGAGTGCGATAGAGTTAGGTGCCTTCAGAGATAACTGTTGTGAGCGAGTATAGGGCACAAAGTGTATGCTAATATTACTGGTTGACTCCGTAGACGTATCTAAGGATGGATTGTCAGCTTATGTATTTCAGGCACATAATGTTTTACGCGTTGATTTATATCCACTTTCCGCCTGGTGCATTGTTGTCATCAATAAAAAGAGCCGATGAATTTAGAACGAAAAATAGACGTTTGATGAGGTTAAATTGTGACATAAAGAGGAGGTGCCATGCATCTTGTGTCGACAACGGAAGAGTGACTGATTTGAAGCAGCGCGTTATCGCTACTTTCACACACGCGGTACGTTCAGGAATGTACTGAGAAAAAGTAAGGCTCCAATCCACGCTATGAAGGTGGTTGGACAACGAAGCTGTGGTACCGCCTGCAACGACTGCCCACTGCACTATAGACGAGACCATCTCTTTAGAAATCTTATATCTGAATATCTGGGGCATATCTGGCCATATTGAACATTATATGATTATATACGGCCTATATACAGCCTTATCTGGCGAATATAAAGCCTTATCTGGCATATCCCTATTGGAAAAACCAGCATGAAAATCAAACTGGCCAAGCTGGTAACTAAGCTGGTCAATCTGGTCAATGTGGTAGTCAAACTGGTTTAACTGCAATCAAGTTGGTTTAAGATGGGCAAGCTAGAATTTAAGCTGGTCAGTCTGGTTTAAGTGAAAACCAACATGGTATAACTAGAATCTGGTTTTAGATTCAATCTGGTGTAGCTGGGAGCCAGTCTGGTCCTAACTGGTGAAACTGGTTTTCCATGGAGCCAATGTGGTCAAGCTGGGAGACAAGCTGGTCATGCTGGGAGACAAGCTGGTGAATCTGGTCGAACTAATAATCGTGGTGGTCAAGGTGGTCTTGCTTGGGGCGCACACGCCAAGGTCGGCTAGAGATAGCCGAACAGGCATTACTGGGAGAGCGCGCGCCAAGGTCGGCTTAGACTGGACGAGGCCACGTCCTGTTCTTTGTCCTCTCGTTTTTGGTAGATGACCGGGCGCGTCAGGCACGCTGCAAGCTACCTTTGTGTGCGAGAAAAAAGAGAGAGAGAGTGGTAGGAACGGAGAATTTGAGACGCGTTTGGCTATCTTCGGCAGATTTTCGAAGGGACGGCTGTGTGCGCGTTGTTTGGAGACTACTTGAACGACGGTGCAAGCGAAGCGGGTTTTGAGGAGACAGCGAGCGGCAGTCCGTTCAGTGCGGGAGGATGTCGGACGTCCCGACTGAGGCGTCGCTTCGTGTCTTCGAACGTGTGTGTGCTCGTGAATGACTGTGGTGCCGAGGAGTATCGCCAATGCCATCCAAGCCACACGGATTTCCTCGCCTCTGCCGACCACGCAAGTTGCGTGGACCCAGGTTCGCTTCTCTCATCCGTGTAGTATTTTCTTTTGCTATTGCCTGTTTTCGGCGTGTGTCTAGTATTTTTCGTGTTGAAAGATAATCAATTTGGTTTTATTTACATTGTTGACTTTGCACCGAGAACCACAGTCTGTGCGTCGGTTAGTACTGTGTCAGCGCCGAGGATATGTAGCATCTGAGCTCATGTGAGGCGGCCGCAAGTACGAAAATAATAAATTGGATGCCGAGTTGGCTTTTCTGAAGAGCTTGGCTTGTTTATCTTGTGTATTAATTTAAACAGTTTAAACTGGTTGGGAAGTCCACCAGCATGACCAACATGCCAAACTGGGCATGCTGGGGCAATAACCCAGCCTGAAGCTGGGACCAGATCACCCAGCATGACCAGTATAACGAGATCAACCACCATGACCAGTATGACCAGATCAACCATGACCATCATGCCAAGGTGGGCATGCTGGGGGAATAACCCAGCTTGAAGCTGGGACCAGCTTAAGCTGGTTTTCGATAGGGATATACAGCCTTATCTGAGGTCTGGAGTATATACAGCCTTATATGGCGGCCGATTTTCATGATATAGAAAAGTTAAAAAAACAATAATAAAAAGTACCTTGTTAGCAAACTGTAAATGACTCATTAAATCTTAGCACAAATGATCCCAAACTTCAGCTTTGGCAAGCTTAAGTTTGGGATTATTTGTGCTAATTTTAACGAGGATTTCAATGTAGCTTAATTATTTCGAAGTGTTAACATTAGACCATTTGCTAAATCCCCCAAGCGCCCCAGCCCGCACTCGAGGAATCATGGGAACGGTGTTCCTTCAGATCCCTTGATTTCTTACATTATCATCATTCTCGTACAGCTTCAAAGACAGTGATATTAGGTTAGAAACGCTAAAAATGCTATAAACTGCCCCGCTGACTCCGAGCTAAATCATGGCTTTGGTTGTTGTGATTTCTCGGCTTTATAAGCAATTCCTGCTAAAACAACAATCACGACAATGATAATATTGTAAGAGATTTCTGCGGCTCAGCCAGGTTGAAAGATGGATCGCATGCACAGTATGATAAACGCTGGCATTGACGAGAAATTTTCAAAGGGATGTGACAGGTCCTTGGGCTCTATATGACGCTTGTTCAGGGTGACTCCGAATTACACTCAAATCTGTGTAACCATGGAATTGGTCGAAATTGCCAATCACTAGGGAGCTGAAGGAACACCGTTCCATGATTCCTCTAGTGCGCGCCGGGGCACTTGGGGGATTTAGCAAATGGCCTATTGGAGACCGTAAAAATATATAAAGTGCTGATTTCAGGCTTGTGTGCTTTTTTGATATGCTTGGCCAGATCTGGAATTTCCATACTTAGCCAGATCTGGGATTTCCATAGTTGGCCAGGGATATCAGACTATACACCAACTCATGTTTACAAACAAACCGGAGCGCCCGGAGCGCCCTAGCGGACGCCACCGGCGATGCGCATGCGCGATGGGGGTGTGGGCAAGAAGCTCGCCGTCGCCCATAAACACACCATTGCAATGCGATGTTGTCGGCGTCAGTGTGAGTCCCCCTGCCCTTTTTCGCGTTTGAATTGTTGGTTCTACGTCTTCCTGGCGATGTCTGACTATCTTGAGCGGCGTCAGCGAAATTACCGAGGCTCGTTACGCCGCAAAACTTCGCGTGAATAATGTGACATGTGGCGATTCAGTCCGCGTGGACGGCGCAGAATGTACGCTAAAGCCTGATTCGCATGATGAGATTTCGCTCGGAATTTTCAGTCGCGACGCCGCTCGGGCTGCAAAAGCGTGAACCGTAGCTGAGATGGTCGACGTCGATACTGAAAATCGCAAGCAGAATCGGACCAACTGAATTAGGCATAACAAGTCGGTGATTGTCACTGGTAACAATGATCATTATCTCCTTGTATCAACTGTTTACATCGAGCCTGCCTTACCAACCTTCAAATTTAAGTCTTTTGAGGCCTGCACTTACTTCTTATCGCAAGTACCGGGCCAACATTTGGTCTACGGACCGGCGTCGTTTAAGAGAGCAGACGACAAGCAGAAACGTTTGAAAGAGCAGACGACAGTTCGAAGAATCAGGCGGCCGTTTGAAGTTGAAGACGCACTGAACGTAGTCCGCAGGTGGTCCGCACAACTTGACGGTCTTCTGGCGTTCATGTTGGAGCAAAACAAATAAATCTGATGACCACAAGTATCCGTGAATCCAACTCAAAGGGCTTCCCGCCCAAGCAATCGTTGTCCGACGGCGTCTGCTTTTCCCTTTTCACGACACATATCCAGATTCTCGGACGCACCGAGCACGTGAAAACTGACCTTCAAACCTTTCTCGACACTTTTGGTACGGCCCCAGTCGCGGCGTTTTGACGAGAAGGCAGGTTTTTGTCTGGTTCCTTTCAAAACAACGCAGAAATACACGTCTGGCATGGGGACTTCTGCCCACAGCCCCAGACCGGATGTGCGACCGGCGCGCCACCACCGCGCCGTGACGTCACAGAGATGAGTTCGTGTATATATGAGGCTATATCTGGCAGATATACCATATCAGTTATATGTGGCCAATTTTTGATATGTGTCATATCTGAAATCTTTTGATCGTGCTAGATATAATTTTTTTTGTAAGGGTGTGTCAAAACCACATGACAAGAGATAAGGCGCGCGCGAACGGCGACAAGGCACGCGCGTGGGTTTTCTGTCGACTACAGTTCTGTCGACGGAGACGAAAAAACCCGACCAACGAGTCCTATGCAGCTTCGCTGTAAAGCACTCGGTGACAGTCGAGAATGGGCTGGGATTTCTTTGGAGAGTCCACTAAAATGAGCGTATGGGCCAAGTGGGATTCCAACCCCAATCCTCTGTGTGACAGCCGCGTGCGTTGCCAACTCCGTCACGGACGCGGCGGTATCGCCTATACCTCATTTCGTCTCCACGTCCAGACGCAGCCGAGGGTACGAGCTGGTGGAACCAATCAGACATCGTCAAGAAACGCACAATCGTGGTGTTCTTCGCGTTTCACGCGTTATATCACTGTTGAACCAATCACAAACAGAAAAGGCCCAGTGACTTGAGCTTTTGACGCCGACGGATTGGTCCCCTTTACACCTCGTCCGAATGTATTACAACGTTAAATTTATTACATTTATATCATGTATACGGAGTGTCTATTTTTTTCTTTTTCTTTATTCAAAGATTACCCCGCATTGTCCGAAGGCGCTATAGCAATAAGATTACAATAAAAACAAGTTTTTATTGGCACGGCACACTTGCTCTTCAGACAGCCTGTTCCACTGTACAATGGTTTTAACAAAAAAACAAAACAAAAAAGATTTCGAATAGATGTTTGTTCTGGCCCGACATCATCTGACTTTAAACTTTAAAGACATGATCATTCCGATGAGAAACTTAATACGGTTCTTTCAGGTAAGTTGCGCTGTTGATTCCTGTTTTGTTAATAAATATTGAAAAGAAGAAGTTTAGTCGCAATATTGTTCGTCGAGAAGACGGTGATGCCCAATTTAATTAATTGTTCATTTTAGTGACACTTTCCTTTCGCCATGTACCGCCCCAAGACAAACCGGGCAGCTCTATTCTGTATTTTGTTCCGGTTTATCAATCAATGTTTTAGTTTTTTTAGCAGGGTTCCATATACGGCGCGATCATATTTTAAAATCGGCCTGACACATGCTAGATTGGCAGTACGTTTTAATGCAATTTCTCAGCACTTTAGATTTCTCTGAATGAAGTTCAGTGCCCCACCGGCTTTAGAAATCGCATTATCTACGTTAGCATTCCATGAACAATCAGTGGATAAAAAAAACACCTGGGTACTTGTAATCAGGTTGGTTGCTTACTTGATTGATACTTATGTAACACTGATTTTCAAATGTTTTTTTTTCCTTTTTGTTTTTTTTGTAAGACACAGCTGTGCAGATTTTTGGGGGATTCAAATTCATTTCCCCCTCAAAACATCAGGTATGAATAGTGTCTACGTCCTTTTGTAACTCAGTGACATCACTCTCACTTAATTTTTATATACACAGCGCAATCGGCGAACAACCTTATAGAGGAAGAGATACCCACCGAAGTATAATTAATAAAGATTAAAAACAAAATCGGTCCCAGGACAGACCCCTGCGGAACCCCCGACGTGACGTTAACATAATCCGAACTTCTGCCGTTCAAAATTAAACACTGTTTACGCTGGAAAATATAATTTTCAATCCAATTGAGCACAGTCAGATCTGTGTTGAACATTTTGTGTGTGTTTTTTTTAAATTAATGGGTGCGAGACCGTGTCAAAAGTTTACGAAAATCTGGGAAACGAAAATCCGTTTGCCCTCCTTTATCAGCTTGTGATAAAGGTTTTGGAATGTTACCAAGTCGTGGTAAAATTGGACGAGTTGCGCTGCGCAAGATAACCTTTTCCGAGACCCATGTTGTTCCTTTAACAAGGGAATGTGTTTTGTTATATGTCCATTTATCTCCGTACACAAAATATATTCTTTGATCTTGCATGAACTTGATGTTAGTGAAATAGACCTATAATTTGCTAAGTCTTTTTTGGAATCTCCTATGTGAATAAGGACAAGGTGGGCGACCTTCCAGTCATCTGGCAGTCGTCCCGTTGATAGCAACTTGGCGTAAACCAAATAAAGGCTTTTCACTACTTTTTTCTAAAATTCATTATGGCTACCCTAATGCAGTATAATCAATCAATCAGCGTTTATTTCAGCTTGAAATACAAACTGAGGGTGGCGAGAAAAAAGCAGTGTCGTCCACTGCTTGACGGGCCTCGCCACCCTTACAAGTCAGCAGTGTAAACGCGGTAAAAAAGAATATATATATACAAAATGAATAGTACAAACAAAATGAGAAGTACGGACAAATTATAGAAAAGCGTTCCTTAGGACAGAAGAAGACATATCATTCAAGTGATCACATAGAGGAGTATTCAAAAACTTGGGCAAGATATATCGCAACATTGTAAAGCCATAGTTCGTTCTACATCTAGGTAAAACAAAGGTGTCTTTTTCCCTGGTTGCATAAGGCGTATTGTGGTGCACAGTAGAAACAATACGTGAAAGAAAATTATCATTTTTTGCTATTATATTTTTGTAAAAACACGCGAATCTATATTCAAATAAATTATATACAGGCAAAATTTTAAACTGCAAGTAGGCCTGCCCGGTTGGGGAATTATATGGAGCTTTTGTAATAGCACGTAACATTTTCTTTTGCAAGATCAGAAGCTTCTGAATATTGGATGTTGTCGTATTACCCCAGACAAGGAAACAATAGCTTAAATACGAATAAAAGAAAGCGTAATACAAAGTAAGTTTAGTTTTTTCAGGTAGAACATGCTTATAACGTGAGGTAATTCCAACAACCTTAGAAAGGGCAAGACAAACCTCGTTTATGTGGGCGTCCCATGTCATCGTTGCAGTAAAACTTACACCGAGAGATCTAAACGTTTCTGCGTACTAGATGACGGTGTCACTCAAAACTAAAGGCGGTGGGTGCATTACAGTTTTCCTTTAGGATGAAATATTACGGCTTTAGTTTTCTCTTTGTTTATTTTCAATGAGTTGACTAATGACCACCGTGCTAATAATGTCAATACTCGGTTAGCAGTGCCAGTTAGTTGTTGAACGTCGGAGGAGGAAAAGAAAAGGCTCGTATCGTCAGCGTAAATAACGTATTTTGCAAGAGTACTAATATTGGAAATGTAATTGATATATATATATTAAACAAGAGTGGTCCAAGGATGCTACCCTGAGGGACACCATTAAAAATTTGAAGAGAATCGGAGCGAGAGTGATTTAGGACAACAAATTGTAATCGCGAGCTTAAAGATGATTTTACAAGGTTAAGGGCGTGTCCTCGTACGCCGTAATGCTCGAGCTTAGCGAAAAGTATTTAATGATTTAGAGTATCAAATGCTTTACTAAAGTCAATAAAAATACCAAGAGTAAGACGTTGTGATTCAAAACTGTTCAAAATATATTCTTTTTGGGCAAGCAAGGCATGTTCCGTTGATCTATTTTTAATAAACCCATACTGGCAATCGGATATTACAGAATGCTTTAAGAAACAAATGATTGAGGCGGCAATGAATTAATCGTTCTAACCCTTTAAAAAAAAACGGAAGTATAGATATTGGTCTATAGTTACCGAAGTCGTTCTTATTTCCTTTTTTTATAAATTACGGCTACTCTAGCTAGCTGCATAGCTGTTGGAAAGTGTCCCGTCATAAGCGCTACATTATAAATATGTGTCAGGCATGGTGTAATTATTTGCAAAACATATTTTACTGGGCGACTTTGTGTATTATGGGAGTCAAGGCTATTCGTATCTTTTGATCTTCTGCAAATTGAAAAAAACCTCAAGCTCGTCAGTCGGTTCAAAGAATATTGATTCCGCCAACCTATCACTTAGAAAATCAAAAATGTCGGAATTGTAGTGACTGTCACCTACAGTCGAAAAAAAGTAATTGAATGATGTAGCGAGATCTGAACCTAATAGCTCAATTCCATTAACCGTTAAGCTTGTGATCACTTGGGTATTAGTATGTCTATTCAGGAGCAGATTTAGACGCCTCCATTTTTCCTTGAGATTACTAGAAAAATGGTGACCAAAGAAATTATTATAATACATGTTTCTCGCCGATTTAATTTCCCTCTTTAGTCGGTTGCGTAAGGACTTATATTCTGCTAGCACGGTAGGATTTTTGTTTTTAATAAACATTGCAAATAATTTGTAATTCTTTTTAACGAGTCTAATTAAACGTCTAGTCATCCATGGTTTACGCGCACTTTTGCATGGTTTTATTTCTACAGTGGGAAAACATTCATTATATACTGATGTAAAGAGCTCTAGAAACCTGTTAAAAGCATCATCTGCAGCGGTCTCGTTGTAAAAAGGGCTCCAATCCACCAAGGAAATACGGTTCTTAAATAGGTCGAGCCTTTCTTGAGATATTAGCTGACGTCGCATTTTAGCGATATCGTTCGAACGAATTGTTTTTTCTATCCGCAAGAAAACAGGTAAGTGATCGCTAATATCGGCGGCAATGCGACCGGAAAAGAATGCGTTGTCATTATTAGTAATAATTAAATCTAAAATAGAAGCAGAAGAGGCTGTAATGCGCGTTGGACTGTTAATAACATTTTGAAAACCCGTTGAATGAAGTGTGAGTAACATTTGCTGCTGCATTGGGCTGTTCGTACCCATATCAATATTAAAATCGCCAGCTATGATAGACAAATAATTTTCAGAACTAAATAAAAACGTTTCACGTTCAAATATCTCCCAAAATTCGCCGAAGTTCCCATGAGGTGGTCGATATACAACTGAAAATATATTACGTCCAGATTTCACGGTAAGCATTTCAATATCAGAGTTGGAAAAGAGTGGTCAGATAGCATATCACAGACATAGCTACTTTTTATCAGTATAGCAACGCCCCCGCCACGCTTTTCTGTGCGATTGATATAAAAAGAATTATACCCCGGAATACGTTACAACATCACTATCAGCCCGATACCAAGTTTCAGACAAGAAAATGACATCGAAAGAACACGAGGGACGCGTTAGATCGTCTAAGAGGACAGTTAGCTCATCAGCTTTATTCATGGCCGATTGCATGTTAAGATGTATAAAACTTGAATATATTTATTCGCATCTTGTGCTAGAGACGCATTAAACTCAGTAGGTGTGAAAAGAGGGGTGTCATCCATGAGGGTATAAAGATAAGGGGGGGCATAATGCCCCCCCCTGGGTTATACGCCCAAAGGGGGGGGGCATTATGTAAGAGGCTCATCGTCACGATAAGTTGAGCAATTAACTAAAATTTATTGAATTGTTTTAATTAGTAAAAATAAACACGTTGTTCAAATTAGGAACTTGCAGAGCGTCATCGAAAACAACTAAATCTGTGAGTTTTAGAACAAATCGTAGAACATGGGAAACGGGGTAGTGCACTAAGGTTACCACTCCTCAAACAGGCGCAAAAGCTGGCGGCTCGAAAACGCGGATGAGAATTTCATCGTCCGCGTCCATCATGCCAAATCATCAGAAATTAACGCGTACCGAGTAGCATATTGTGTCAAAGACTCAAAGTAGGGATGGTTCGCCCGTTTTTACGCATTCCTTCATCGTTTTGAAATCTGGTCACACGCGCCTCGCCAGGGATCTATTTAAGGACAACCCAGTTCCCAGTTAAAGACATAATATAAAATTTAGATTCTTCGAGCCAATCTTAGTGCTATAGCAAATACTCAAAATCGATTTTTTTTTTAAACAGTTCTCAAAGTGGGGATGGTTCGGTTGTTTTCATGCATACGTCCATCTTCTGAAATTTGGGCACCCGCGCCTCATCCGGAAACGTTTTGAGGTCTGCCGATTTTTTTAACTGATGACAAAATACAAACTTTAAGGCCACCGAACACAAGCCTTTGCTATTGCAAAACTTTTGGGCTTCAGCCCTTTTCGAAGAATATGTGATATCAAGTCGGATATTTCAGTAAACTATTTTCCTGATCTTTTTTTTTTTTTTTGCTGTTTGTGTTTAGGTCGGTTGGGATAATTAATGAAATATAAATATTTAGTACGTGCCTAAATATTACTTTTGACATCGGAATGTTTAGTTCATAAGAACGATCATCCTCTCATAAATCATTTATTCACCGCAGTGCTTCCATTCCATACATTAAAAAGTCACTGTTATAATCACGTAACAATAACAATGAGTGAAAATATTTTCGTAACTTTATTTTATAATTTTACACTATCGGAATACAGTTTTTTTTTCTAGCTTATTTCTAGCTTATCGTAACGACTAAAGGAAAATGAATCCGCCTTATTTGGCAAGTTGGTCTCAGTACCCCAATAGAATAATACTGAAAAAATACAAAATGTACCCAGCACATCATCGATTCTTGTGGTTTCCTGTAGTTGAATGTCAAGCCCAGTATTTTTCTTTATTTTCAAATTGTGCTCGTTGTTGTTCCTCAGAAATGGGTGTGAGCTGCCTTGGACATATATTTTTCTACAGTTGCAATCAGCGGCGTAGACTTTCCATTTTCCCGGAGGGCAGGCTGAGAAGTTCTCCCGGGGGGGGGGGGGGGGGGCTGCTCCGCGTTATTTTTTGCCAGAACTGGAGATTGAAGGTAACCAAAGCACGCTGGGATTCCATTTCCCATATATTTTGTCAATAAAGGCAACGTGGGCGTTATTTTGTTTGCATGCCACTAGAAGCTCGTTACATGGCACGTAAACAGCGTCTCGGTAAGGATCATGGCCCGGGCCTGGGAGGGGGGGGGCTCTGCCTCCTCCCGGATCTCACCAGGGGGGGGGCACGAGCCCCGATGCCTTCTCGAAGTCTACGCCTATGGTTGCAATGCACATCTAAGACGCTACGGATTTTGCCGTAATATTTAGGAGGAATTCTATTTAATTTATACACTCATAACGATTTGTTTACACCGAAGAATAAGCTGTCGACTTTGATTAACTTGGATATTATCCGTAGTGGCAATACATCAAAACGTTTTTTTCGACTGAGGAACCTGCGGTGCACACGCCAAAACGTACGTCTTGAAATTTTGGCAGAAGAATAGCGGTGTATGATGAAATAGAGTAGTAGCGTGGCAAATTGTTTAAAGCGTGACGTTTCGGCGTCGTGGTTCCTGCTAGTTTACTGATGTCAGTGGCAAAAATACTAGAAATGATCGTGAACGTCTAAACAAGAATGAATACATCATATTTGGCAAATTAATCTCAGAAACACAAGAAAAATAATTTTGAAAAAAAAGATCTACTCAGCACATTATCGATTATTCTGGTTTACTGCAGTTGTATGGTAAATCTTGTATTTTGTTGTATATTTAAATTGTGCTCGTTTGAACTTCGCTGTTCTTCAAAAATTTTCGTGAGGTGCCTCCAAAATATTTTTTTTATACGGACGTAATACACATCCTAGACACTACAAAATTTGTTATATTACTGTGGAGGGACCGTATTTGTTTTATACAATCACGACGAGTCTTTTATACCCAACAACGAGCTGCAAACTTTGAATAACTTGGATGCTATCCGTAGTAGCAATACATCAAAATGATTCTTTTACTGAGGTACGTGCAGTTTACACGTCATCATCTTGAAATTTTGGCACAAGAATAGCGGTTTATGCTAGAATGGGGTAAATAGAGTATATATTAGCATAACAAATTGTTCAAAGCGATAACCTTTCGGTGTTATGATCATATTGGTATATTAAATACATGGGCTTCTATGGGAGCGCTGCCGTAACGTGCTATGAGATGGCGCAAGCATACGATGGCACAAATTTCTAGGAATAACTGTTCGTTCGTAGGAACCTCACGTACGTGCCGCATATTATCCAATCCCATCCTGACAATGAGTACGTTTACATCACAGCTTTCAATGGAAAATGCTGGTTCAAAATCGTCGGGGCATACATACAACCGAAGTCCAAATTTTATAAAGGACGCCTGGAGCACATTCCGAGCGCTATTTTACCACCACATATAGTTACCGGGGACTTCAATGCTGATCATTACATATAGGGCAGTCTTCGTACAAATCACATTGGCAGGTGTCTGACTTAGAGAGCCTATACCCATGATCAGTGGCGTCACTGTCGAAGAGTATGGGGCGGACCGCCCCGGGTGGAGCGCTCAGAGGGTGTTGCGGCGGGCCACTGCTCCGGGTGCCTCTGACCCTAGTGACGCCATTGCCCGTAACCTGTCCACACTAAATGATGGAACAGAAAGCAGGGAACAGCCGTTGCCTAGGTTTGACTTTCGTCTCGGCGGTTCTCGCATCTCAGGCAACCTGGTTCACAGACGTTGAAACACGTGGCAGTGACCACATTCCTACCTTAACCATTCTTCGGAAATTCAACAACCGTGTAGAAAGTCATATCCTCAAACGAATCAATTGGTGGGGATTTGAGCAGTCAATAAATGATAAATGCAATACATTGACTGACGTTCCTGAATTGGAAAATGTTGTCATTCAGTGCTAACTCATGAACTCATAGTTTCAGTGTTCCACTTAGACGAACCGATATTGATGCGGAATATGAACGCCTTCGCGCAATACGTGAACAAACAAAGATGCGCGAAAAAAACAACACCTAAAAAGCGATTTTTGTGTGGCAAGAAATATGCAATAAAATAAGCCGCCATTTTGACAAGTTTCGTCGGCGTCGTTACAGAGGATTTTGCAAAAAATATTGATCCGCGTAAGTCACTTTGCACAATTTGGAAAATCTCTAGATGTCTAAAATCTCCTCCCCGGCAGTATCAACCCTTCGGAGCACTCGCGTTGTCGATGAAATATTCTAAAAAATACATAGAAAATGAGTTCTGTGTACCTCTCACGGTGAATGTATCTACAACAAAACAATGTCACGGCCGCAGTATCGTCAGCTATCGATAGAAGTATGAACGATGTTTTCACATTACGTCAACTGGATGCCGCACTGGCGCATGTAAAACTTTACTCCTGTCCAGATTGTTACGGGATAAAGTATTCATTTTTCACTCACATAAGTACGGGCACTAAAAAAAAGTATGTTTGATAATTCATGGACAAATAGCGAAGTACCTGTGCATGGAAACGGGCCCGAATTATTCCATTACTGAAGCCTGGCAAGTCACCCTTGGTTCCATCTTGTTACCGTCCTGTTGCTTTGTGGAAAATATGATTAATCGTCGTTTCGAATGGTATCTTGAGAAGCAAGGGGCTTAGCCGGATAACATGAATGGCTTTCGTCGAGCCAGGAGCTCGGTGGATTCGGTCCTTGATCTTGTCTCCTATGTCAGAAAGGAACAAGCTCACCGACGGATTGCAATTGCGGCAATTCTTTAAAAGGAGCATCTGACCGTGTTACACATGATGCCCATCTTTCAAGCACTTCAAGAAGTTGGTGTCGTGGGTCGTCTCTACAGATGGATCAAAAGATCTCTCACAAAGCACAATTTAGATGACGATACAGGGTGGGGAAACAGAAGACCATTACATTTCCCGAGGCGTACCCAAGGAGCCGTTTTAAGGCCCACCTTATTTAATATTACACGTATCCGTATCATTCAAGTGTTGCCAATGAATTTCAATGCATCGTCATACGCAGATGATATATGTATATGGGCATCTGGGTGACTCGCGTTCAGGCTAAAACCAGGGTAAATCGCGCTTTAAAAATAATTAATAAATACCTTTCGGTTTGTGGACTTGAAATTTCTGCTGGAAATTCCGCTACAATCGCAGTCACTCAAAGCATAGACAAATATCCCATTCATATTTGAAACCAAAAAGTCTCATACCTAAAATGTCACTTTTGGACTTACTTGGACACCGCACATTAATCATTTAAATCAAACGCTCACTAGTTTTGTTCACCTCTCCCGTTTTATTAGCGGCACGCGGCAGTACCGGCTCTCCTACGCCTCTATCGAGCATTATTTATTGGCTTGCCTATAGATACAGTCTTCCAACTCTGAACGGAACGTGCCGTACAAACATAAGGGCTCTTCAAAGCATTCAAGCACGCGCCCTTCGAGACTGCCTCGGTGTTCCTAGTTGTGCTTCCACCATGGGTGCACTAGCGGAGGCACACGTCATACCTGTAGACATCCTGCTCATACAAGAAACTGTAATGGCGCATTTTAGGCATGTCGCGAATCAAAATAACCGCCATCT
>JAZHYW010041021.1:0-12285 GCA_037355805.1 Ixodes ricinus | reverse complement strand
GTTAAGCCCAAGCAGGCTTGGAATCTTTGCTAAGCCTAAGCAGGCTTGGGATCTTTGCTAAGCATACCATGCTTAGCAACTTTTGCCAAGCCTAACCAGGCTTGGCATCTTTGCTAAGCCTAACCAGACTTCGCATCTTCGTTAAGCCTAACCAGGCTTGGCATCTTTGCTAAGCCTAATGAATCAGGCTCAGCATCTTCGCTACGCCTGACTGGAAACGTGGCCCAAAGGGACTGAACCCAGTGTGGATCTGATCAAGCCGCGAGTACTTAGCTGCCGAGTTCGTAAGTTATGCACGTTGTAAGCCTCCGCGGAGCTTACAATCATTTCATTTTGAGAATATGGCTTCAGTTTTGCAAGGTACAATGATCACATTTTGCGCAAATAGAAAGTCACACAGTAAGTTCGTTTTGGGGAAAATATCCTAATAAACAGATGCCTCAATCAAAAAGTTACAAATAAACACAAAATTAAATTTTTGCTTGTGCAACAGTAAAAAAGAAGTCTCGCAATGGGTGGCAAAAGAATCGCACCGACTGCACTCCTGTTTTATGAGTCTGTAACGGTACAAGAACGCTTGAACTTTGCTTCACTAAACTACTAATACCTTCATTACACCATCAGTCATTACTGACTGATGGTGTAAGTCAAACACCAAACTGGCTCTGCAGCAACGTTTTTTCACTTCTACTCTTAGTTTGTGGAAAAAGATTAGTCTGTGTTGTAAGTTTCAATCACAACAAAATGCCTCAATACATTTTGATATATATATATATATACAGGGTGTTTCACGAAAGGTGGACAAATTCGATATTGCGAAAACTGCGCTGTCGCAACAAAAAAGGCTTGTGTCTTTTGTCCTGGGCCAGGGGCCTATTTAGGAAAATTATTAAAGTCCAAGATAATTAAATTTGTAATTATTTTTACGTAATTAACTTTTTAATATTGTGTTTAAGTGCATAGTTTCAATTAGAAAATAGCTCAGCGTCATCGAAAAACACTAAATCAACTAATTGCAGAACGATAGAAGGCACGGAAGCATTTCCACGGCTTTCTGAAAAACCGCACAAATTTGACGGGTTTTAAGTTTCGGTTTGTTATCGGAGCGCATCTCCGCCCCAGCAGCACCGGCCTCGTGGAGAGATAGTGCATCCAACCTCTGCTGCGCTGTCATCGCGCGACGCAGCAGAGGGTGGTTGCACTATCTCTCCACAGGGCGCGGTGCTGCTGGGGCGGAGATGCGCTCCGATAACAAACCGAAACTAAAAACCCGTCGAATTTGTACGGTTTTTCAGAAAGCCGTAAAATGCTTCCCGTGCCTTCTATCGTTCTGTAATTTGTTGATTTAGTGTTTTTGACGACGCTGAGCAACGTTCAAATTGAAACCACGCCCTTAAACCGAATAATAAAAAAGTTAATTGCGCAAAAATAATTAACAATATAATTATCTCCGGACTTTAATAATTTTTCTAAAAAGGTCCCTGTCCCAGGACCAAAACGACACAAGCCTTTTTTTGGTGCGACGCATAGTTTTCGCAATATCGAATTTGTCCACATTTCGTGAAACACCCTGTATATATATATATATCTCGCAATTTGTTGATTTAGTGTTTTTGACGATGCTGAGCAACGTCCAAATTGAAACCACGCCCTTAAACCGAATAAAAAAAAGTTAATTGCGCAAAAATACTTAACAATATAATTATCTCGGACTCTAATAATTTTTCTAAAAGGTCCCTGTCCCAGGACCAAAACGACACAAGCCTTTTTTTGGTGCGATAGCAGTAGTTTTCGCAATATCGAATTTGTCCACATTTCGTGAAACACCCTGTATATATATATACAGTAACAATCTCGATAAACGGAACCTGAAGGGACCAGGAGAATCTGTTCCATTTATCAGGAGTTTCGTTTACTGAGAGTATGTAGTGTAGGCACACTAAACATGTTGAAGGCCAGCTTAAATGCTGTTTCCACAAGTGCACAATTTGTAAACACCAGCAAGTGAATGTAGAAGGCAAAATAATGACAAAAACACCAAATTGCTGCTTTTGTATATTCACACAAACCGTGTAAAAACGTTGAAGCAATATTCGTGTTCTCCATTTCCCTCTTTCTCTGCTCTCCAGGGCGTCTAAAAACAATCACTCACTGAGTAGAAAAAAACGAGATCTTGGTTTGTTTAAGATCCAGCAACCTCTTCTTTCGAATGACGTCGTCCGGTGACGGGAAGGTTCTCATTCCGGGCTCTTCTTAGCCACAACACCAAGCACTTCTCAAGCTCTCCGTGTTCGGGGAGTCGCGGCCTCATCCTCTTTGGTCCAAATTGCGTACTGCTGAACGCACTCTGCAGCTTTTCCTTGTCGTGAAGAATCCTTGTCAGGCTACTTTTGGGAATGGCATACTTCGTTGCAAGCGCCGTTTTCGTGAAGCAACCGCTATCGAAATCATTAATGACTTCGATCTTTTTTTGTAACGTGAGCGCACGGTGTTGTCGCTTCGTGGCCGCCATCGCAGAAAATAGGACACTAGGCCTAAGATGCGAGCAGAACTGCAGAAGCCTTGTTGAGCCAAGCCTACCCAACATCGCCACCTATGCGTAAAAAATGAGAAAAGAAAACTCCCCAAAACCATGCGTACATGCTAATTTCGGGCAATAAAGCTAATAAGTATTAAGAACATTTTTAATACTGTTTTATTACTCAACAGTTATTTTTCTTTTCTGCGATAGCGAAAAATATGCCGGTAAGTTTCGTTTTCGGTTCCGTTTACCCGGAGGCGCGAGAATTTGAGTTCCGATTAACGGGATTACTTTTACATTGCATGAATACAAAACCAAACAACTCCGAGAGAGTTGTTTCGTTTAAGCAACAATTCCGTTTAAGCGATTTCCGTTTAACGAGATTCTACTGTATATATACAGTTGAACCTCGATCTAACGAAAATCGCGATTTAACGAATTTTTTTATGTCTCCCTATTTTGCATTCATTGAAGACAGTGCATTTTATCTCTCGATTTAGCAAAGTACTTTTGCGCCGACGTTTCGATTTAATGAAGTCCTTGGAAATCGCATTTGCACACATCGGCGGCTTCCGCGAGAAAAAGAATTATCAGAAACAAACTTTATTGTCGAAAACTAACATAAAAATGTGCAAACATTATCTTTTTCACAAAATAAAAAAAGTACACACCGGTGGTGGTGGTGGTGATGATGATGATGATGACGAGTAGCC
Source organism: Ixodes ricinus (assembly GCA_037355805.1). NCBI lineage: Eukaryota > Metazoa > Arthropoda > Arachnida > Ixodida > Ixodidae > Ixodes > Ixodes ricinus. Next base: position 9,051 of record JAZHYW010041021.1, on the reverse strand, counting down.
TCTGCCTCTCGTGGGAAAAAAGTCCGCCATTACGTGCACCTACGCCTAACGAACAACAAATATCGTTCCGTGCATCGGGTGTGGTCTTCCCGGAACAATGAGTGGCCTACCGCGCAAAAGAAAGGTTCTAGCTCTCGACATCAAGGCGAAAATAATCGCTAAGTGACGAATGGAGAGAAAAAAAAAGACTGTTGCCGAGAGGTACGGCATTTCGCAGAGTTCACTTTCGACAATCTTGAAATTAAAAGATAGCATCATAGCCACCGTAAGTGCCAGTGGTTCAAGTACAGCAAAAAAGAACCTGAAGACTGCTGCGTACGTCGACGTCGAAAAGGCCCTGTTTACTTGGTCTTCGGCATGCGCACAGTAGTCATAACATACCAGTGTATGAGAGCTGACGAACGGTTCGCTTTATTAACTTTCTGAAAGAGTCGCTGTCTCACTTTCGGTGACGTAACGTTAGCTGCCACTCGCACCGCGCGGACATAAATGAACGAGACCGATGATGGTCGTATACGTGGCACCATCTTTCGGCAGTTACAGGCGCTAGAAAGTTAAAAACAATGATGATGATAGTTTCAAGTTTTGTTTTCCCACGTGGCGCCATCTGTCGGCAGTTACAAACGGTCCGCTCCGCGGTGGATGTATTGGTTTTGTTTTGCTTTCCCGACTGCACGCTCTCCTACGGTGCTAGGCACTGCTCCCATAACCGCACAAAATGCGGGTCGATGAACTGCATTCTTCTATTACCGCCACATTTTGTACTGGAATCTTATTTGTAAACGCTCACTTGCTAGATGTGAGGCAATTGGGGAGTTTTGGGAGCCTAGCAGACCACTTGTAATGCTGAAAAACCAAAACCTCGGTCTAAAGAAACTCGCGATTTAACGAAATTTTCGGCTCAAAAGACGACCTTGTTAGATCGAGGTTCAACTTGTGTGTGTGTGTGTGTGTGTGTGTGTGTGTGTGTGTGTGTGTGTGTGTGTGTGTGTGTGTGATATATATATATATATATATATATATATTATATATATATATAAAGGAAAAAAAAATAAGCACTATTGGATGCAGTTATGCAGTGAACTACACAGTCGCACCTTCCGAAAATGATCTCTGCCGCTCATCTAAAGCGGGGTTCAATACGTTCGGACAACCCATCCGTTTGGCCACGTACAAAGCAAAAGCACAAAGCAGAGAAAGTGCCACACAAAGACAGCTGCAAAACACCAGGACGGGCGAGACGAGAAACACAGACAAACGAGCAAACACGCAACGGTGGAAACCCGGCGCCACCTCAGCACTAGGTCGGGGTGTCTCACCTGTTCCCGGGGCCGTAGTCGTGCCTTGACCGGCGGTGGTCTCCGTAGTCTCCGTGACGGCCGGAGCGATGAAGGGGGGACCTGACGCATTGACGAGACCCCAGCATTAATATTCATTTGTTTGTTCACTGTATGTGCTCATGAACTGCTAATGCCCTAATAACGATGCATACAAGTGGATTGGTGATTAATCGAGAGCGACCCACATGCTACAAACTTTCAGTTCAAAATGTCAACAGGGTGTCTAGAAAATTATTCTTTTGAAATTCTCTGATTTTTCCAGACTCCCTGACAATTTCACGTGAAATTCCCTGACCTCTCTAGAGTGCGGTTAAATATATAAGACCATTACAACACAAGGCATTGAGCATTGAGCACAGTGAGGATAATTTTTGCACGGGCCTAATCTAACTTGCATATTCCAAAATATTCGGGTTCGTCCAGTCCGGATTAAACAAACACTTTCTTGCCGCCGACATCGTCAGTGAAGAGGCCACTTCCGGAAACAATAAAAACACGTATGCTCAACCACACGCACAAATAACCAAATGGCAACATGGCCGCCAGATGCACTTTCGGACACTTTCGGCTTGGATTGGATTGGGGTCTGCGGCTTTCCGATTTGTTACTAATCTATACACCGCTCCAAGTTGGGCTTCCTGGCCGGCGCCATTTTAACGAGTATAGCGCCGCCTACCCTCATCCGGGTATTTGGGAGAATCTCGAACCCGCCCGAATGACCGACCGCCATTACTGGACTGTTACCCTGCTCACCAAGTCACACCGATCGCAGCTGCTTCTGCCCGCACGGCTGCCGTATTCGGCGCCCTCGGCTCATCGTCTTCGTCTCATGGATGAAAGCACTATCCTAATCGGTATGCCAGGCATGGGAAAAAGTGCATCCTGCTTTCCTGGCATCTTTTTGTGCGTAATTTCTAGCGCGCTCTGGAGCAGTCGTCGCTCCCAAACCGAACTCGGCGTTTCGATCGCTAGGGAAATCGGGGATCGCTAGTGAAAATGAGAATCGCTAGTGAAATTGAGGTTTGAACGAAGCCACGATGGCATGAATTGTGGCATGTGAATTTGCGCTGAACCCGAAGTTGTCGCAGCTTAGGGGCTTAGGGAACATTCGAACTAACTGCGCGGTTAGCGGCTCAGACTTTACGCTGCCACGTCTGCGTCTAATTGAAATAGTAGAAACCTCAAATTTAAATATGAATCGATATATAAATACTGAGTACAGATATGAAGCGCGACGGATTCGTTTTTTTTTTTTTTAATTTTGAATCCACTGTTACAATTTTGGCACATAGATGTGCCTCTCTGTAACCGCCTCGCTTGAGAATTGTGTCACCAACCAACACAAGTTCAAAGTTCAGCTTCTGTCAAAAACAAAAAAGAAAAAGATTTTTAACATTAGTGTCATGGATCTGGCTAATCTTAAACAGGCCATTACCTTCTCACCAGGTAAAGACACCTTCCTGCCAAAGACGCTGCCACCGGCGTCGTAGGTCCGGAGCAGCGGGAGCCGTGCAGTCTAAACATGCCGCACCCGAATCCATCCTGTTTGAACAGCGTGGGTCTCACACACTAAATCGCGCGTTTATTTTACGTTTTTTTGTTGTTTGTACAATTAATTACAGCACAGTGCTGCCCGACCGATTCTTTTCGCATAGGCGTCACGCGCGAAAACACGCTATAATATCAAAGCTGGCGCCTAACATTGTCGAAACAACTTGTCTCCAGTACGCTGCGCACGTGCGTTTCTAACAGTTCACCCGTGAAGCAGACTAGCTTTGAGGAAAGGGTAAGCGGAGCGTTGGCGCAGCGCTCTGGTTTGAGAGCGTTTTTCCCTTTCTGCATTGACCTACTTGGAACGGTGTATGGTAGCTCTAACTGATCGTAGCCTAGTGTCGCGCTCTCAATCCAATCCAATCCAATCCAATCCAATCCAATCCAATCCAATCCAAGGCTTGAACTGGAGTTGTCGGTTCCTATCCTTGCTTTGGGCAGCACACCCTACATCGGGTGAGCAGAGCCCGCACTTCGCTCTAAGCAGAATTTATTGGCTATATTTCTGTCCTCAAGTCTTTGCTCAGGACACTCAATGGTGTTTCAGGCTCATTTTCCCTGACTGGGCTCGCTTTTTGACAATATCCCTGACAATTACCCGATTTTTCCCTCGTAATTAAAATTTTCCCCCTACAATTCCCGGTTTTCCCAGGTTGCTAGACACCCTGGTCAATATCCACTGCACCAGGAGTGTCATGCATTCCATATGCTTCTGCCTACAACCCGCATTAAAATCTATACAAAATCGGAGGCCAAGTTGGGGTGAGGGTTACACGCAAATTTCGCCGAGACGTCGTCAAATCTGTTATTGGTGAGGTCGGAAACTTAGTGGCAAGCCAGGAACTATGACCGCTACAAAGCCGTGCGTGCGAGGAATGAAGGAAGAATGAGAAGCTGCTAACTGCAAGCCGTAACTGAAGATCGTTTTGGCAGACCAAAGACTGCTGCATACCCCAAACGTGGAAAAGCGCTGCGAAGTTCATCGCACTGTCGACAGAGATACAGCATTACTGCAACTTTTCCAGACCAGACGGTGCAGAACAGTTTAATGAAGTGTTACGTTGGCAATCGCCTCAACGGCATGGTGCAGCGCGCTACTTCACGATGAATAAGAGCGCTCACGCAAGTGACGAAACCTTTAAGATACAAGTAAGCTTCAGACTTAGAGCATAGGTTCCCAAGCCCGGCTTCAGAGTGCCCAGGGTTTCCCAGAGTACCCTTGGATGTTCCCCAACCGGTTTTAAGCCTTTAAATGAGTGGCAGGCAGTAGCTGCTGCACAGGGCGATCGTAAGCAGTCGCAAGGGGCTTAAAACCTGGCTGTGCCTTTCAGGAAGTTATTGTTCCAGTTTCACCACCAGCTTAGAATATCTGAGTCATCCATTGGAGCACATGTGCACTACTCTTCAAAATATCCGTAGGCTCCTGCACTGCTTTGTTGCATCAACGCAGAGACAAGGAGGCATTCCTCGGCTATCAATCAAGAGATAAGCATCCCTCGAAATAAAGAGAGTTTCAAAATGCCTGCCTTGAAGGAAAAAAGGTGCGAAGAGGGAGAAAAGAGGGCAAGGCTTACCTCTTCCCGATCCCCTTGGACTGTCCAAGCCGGAGTCGCGGCCGGACCTGCCCGGCAACTGGAAGCAAAGCAAAAAAAGAACATCTCGTTCAACTCCGTTTTTTTTTCTTTTTTTCATGTGTCCACCTTTGTAGAGCTAACACTGTGCAATCCATATGAAACGAGAAATTTCGAAACGGTGCACGTAAAGCATTTTTTTTTAACTGGCAACATTGTGAGGTTAGCTAATGGCATTGTGTGGTAGAATTACCTCAGTTAAGGGAAGATGCAAGTCGAAAAACGGCAATTTTTTTTTTCGAAAAAAACGATTTTGCTTTTTTTAGTGTTTTATTAGCTTTCAACCTTCCTCTTTTGCGTAAAAATCAAGACCGGATATCATCGCGAAATTAATCAGATATGAGTTTGAAGTTCGCCTCGCGATGGGAAACAGCGCAAATCTGAGCCATTTTCGAGCTGTAATTCTTCGGATTGCGGCGCCGCCCGCCATCGCGTTTATTTTGGCGCGCAGGCCTCAGCCTTTTTCTCTGCGTAACTGTCGCTCGATAGTTTCGTATCATATGTTGTAAATAATAAAAATAAATGTTTTTCCCGCTGCAAACGCGCGTCGCAACTCGGGCTTTTAAATCACGTGATGCGATTGTGGCCCCGGCCATTGGCCAGATGAAAACATGCCGCGCGGCAAAGCTGCTTGCGGTTCCTAGCGCCGCACTGATCCAGACACCAGAACCTAACGGCTTGTTCGATCAGTTCTGCTTTCAGACGATGGGCGCGACGGAAAACGCGACTTTCAAGCTTGGAAGTTTCGGACGACACACAAGTTCAAAGGAAGTCGCGAAAAGGGCAACCGGAAAGCTTCGAAGAAGAAAAGTTCATCCGTGGCAGCCAATCCCCAACCCCGCCGGGGAGGCGCGGCGACGCTTTCGAGTCCGGACCGTCCGAGTTTCATCGTGCAGCGCTGACGAGTTCGTTAGTGCATTGGAAAAGATGATGCTTGAAAACGGAGAGAGAGCTGCAGATGAGCGTGGCACGTACTGCGATCGGCGAGATCGGCGCGATGGAAGCTTCTCGCCAGTGGCGCGGCATGGCCCGACGTGCGGAAGTGCAAACCCCGCCGTCCAGGAACTCGGCTGCCACGCAAAGAGGACTGGCATCTTTTCTGGAGCTGCCGGCAGCAGCGCGGGAACTCTAGTTTGGTGGTCCAGGCTCTGACACTTGGAACTATATGACCACCAAGTTTCGTGTGGCTTGAGTGAGAATTTAGGTGTGTCACATAAAACTAAACTTTCATTTGCGTTTTTCTCAAATTGGTATTTGTGTCTGTTTTCAGAGTTTGTGCACACAATCTTCACCATTTGTGGTTACTGTATCGCAAACCAAATTCTGCACAGCTGTTCCTAGTGATGTATAGAGTGTGCAAATATTGCTAGTTATGCAATTGGCACCACTTAATTTTTATTAAAAAAATAAAACTAAAAGTGAACCTAAAAAGTGATAACTCAATAGTTCACAATTTTTATTTTTCTGCAAGGCGTAGATATTTTTTTTTTCAGGTGGATTTGCACACTCTACTGTTCACAATGAAGCAAATCTAGTTATTTTAGGATGCTCTCTTTTGCTAAATTTGAGAGAAAAAGGGAGTACAAAGACATTTTATATGCCTTCATACGTGCAAAGATATTTCACTCAAGGCAGGTATCAGAAAACTGACTACATATATGACAAGAAGAGCTCAAATATGTACACATCGCTTACACTGTTAGCGCGAACACGACATTGGCGCCTTTTCGTATTTTATTAGGGAAGAGCATTAGTGGGCACACACATTTACCCCTTATAGTAGAGCCCTAAATGAGCTCTTTTCTATAACAATGATATCCTGGGTGACACCCTTTCGTTTCTAAGAGAAAAACACAAAAACTAGCGATGACCTCTGTTCGTGCTACAGTGTCGCGCTTTGTACTGAAGCTGTGCAAATTTCAGCCTCCTAGGCTTCAAAATTGGAAAATAAATATTCTCGATGGAGCATGTCCCCTTGAAAGCTACAAACGAAAAATATATTTGATCCCTTTTGATGTGACCAGGTTAGGCCTATTACTGATGAAAGTCGGGGGCTACTGTGGCTCCAGTTGGTTGGTTACAGACGGAAGCCTCGCTCACCCTGGAAGACGCACCCTCATATTCTTTGTTCTGAAAATGCAAGATACTGTTTGTTTCCGTGGTCTTGGGCTGTCATAATGTTCAGCAGTGGCATCACGAGGGTCAGCGGCACCCGGAGGCAATAGCCCGCCGTGACACCCTCCCCCTTATCGTGGCCCGCCGCAACACCCCCCAAGCGCTGCACCCGGGGCAATCCACCCCCCCCGCCCCGCCCCCCCCTTGTGACGCCACTGATGTTCAGAGTTCACTGGCTCGCCTGTTTCTCAAAAGTGCAGGTAAACCGAACAAAGCTTTTGTCTGTATTTTAGTGTAAGATAGGGCTTATTATTAAGTAATTAGGCACCCACCTAAATGTTTGTGCTAAGCAATGTTTTTTCAAGTTTTCCTTAACTACATGAGTTTTATGCAAAGTCCAGAAATTTAGAACATGATATCAGCAAAAAATAATTAATCTTTTTACAAGGATACATTATTCTTGGAGTTTAGAGGCTTCTTTATCCAAATTAAAATTTTAGTAGATTATACCAGACATAAAAAAAATTGTAGGGCCCTTCCACTTCACGTGAAGATGGAGGAAGCGAAGCTGTTATTTTTACGACGTCCAGGACGACCTGAAGGACGACTTCTAGGACGACGTCTAGGACCAATTCTAGGACAACCTCGGAGGACGACGTCTCGGACTTCAAGGACATCTAGGACGTCCGCAAGGACGACTTCTAGGACAAGCTGGAGGATGACGTCTAGGACGACTTTTAGGACGACCTCTCAAACAACTTCTAGGATGACCTCGCGGACGATGCCTAGAGATGACAAGGGATCGGGACCTCACTATCTATTAATGCCAAGGAAGGCTGACTCACGCTGACTGCTCCCTTTCTTTTAATTTAATTTATTCATACTTGCCACGATCAATGGCAAGTTTTCAGTCAACATCCGCGGACGCATTTTTTCAAAGATCCTAGCGCATAATAGCTTTGCTGTAAAAACTGTTGCATCTCCTTTGCCATGGAATGACCCTGTCAAAAACGCGATGGGTTCACAACGATTTCCAAATATTGGCTTTCGTTCTGTTCTGCAAAAATCAATTCGCATGATGCCAATTTTTAAAAAACATCTTACATGGTGATGCGTAGAACAGTTTATAGTTTGTCACAGTTGTTATTTCCTCACGTTGTGAGCTTAAATTTTGCTCAATCGTCCATCGAACACTGTAAAATCTTTTTTTGATCCGTAACCAATGTCGACAAGTTATACTTCAGCGAATGGTCCGAGAGTGTTAGAGTGGTCCCAGAGTGTTGGAGTGCTTTGAGCCCAGCAGTTGTGATCAGCCGAAAAGGGATCTCGAATACCTCTGGCGGCGAGGAGGGGGCCCTCGTCGAATCAGTGTCAGAAGGAAAAAGGCGGCCACCTGAATTCACCATTAGATTCTACACCAGACTGAACCGAACTAGATTGAACCCACTGGGCTGACCCAAATAAGACCATATTAAACTGGACTAAACCAACTGGACCCGCCCCAGAACGTAGCAGACCCTACTCACGTTGACCGGCATGCCGGCGTAGTTGGGCACGCGCGTCGTGATGGTGGCGATGGCGCACACGCTGTCCCCTCCGCCGTTGTCCAGACCCCTGGACGACGGACTGCGGTGGCGGCGAGAAGATGACAAGGAACGGTGCCGGCCGTCATCGCTGTCTTCGCCGCGCTCTCGCTGCTGCGGGGACATGGTGAGCGCCTCGTCCAGGCTGGGACGCCCGGCGGCTCCTCAGGGCGCTCGTCCGCCAACGGCGTGCCGGGAGGGTTGTCTGGGACGGAGCTGCGACGAAGGGCGACGAAAGAGCTTATTTATTAACTTATTTTGAGTACCTCGGGGCTACGAGGGCGCTGCAGAGGGGAGAGAGGAGGAAAGGGTAGTGAAGCTGCACGCACCAAAACACGGGACAAAGGATGTCACAAAGAATGCGCGTCTTGATCGCGCCCGATGGATTCGAAAGACAAATGAGGGGGCATGTGCTGCGTGTGTGGGACGTTGTTGTGTCACGTGACACCGCATTGTCACATGATGCCGTCAGGATTTGCCGTCATGTGAAGTGTCACACGACGTCCGCGCATACGCGGTGCCGATAGCAGTGCCACTGTGGTGGCACGACGTCAGAGTTTAGTCGGTGTATCTTGCTTACATGAACTCGATGCGCGCATCGGTCAGCGTATAACGCGTCGCCTTTCGTAAGACTCCGCCTTATAAGACGTTCTCTGTCACAACAAGGCACAATCACCTCTAAGTAAAATTAGCAGGGGTCGGCGATGGGCCGTTCCGGAAATAAGCTCATCAACGCACTACAGCAATTGGATGCAAAGCTCGTGGTGGAGCACCCATGACTATAGTATTGATGAAAGAACATTTGACCTTCCTGTGCAGTTGACGAGCAAT